>JASSUY010022490.1:3835-41891 GCA_032466535.1 Forpus xanthops
GAAGAGTCCCTCCCCAGCATTCCTGGAGGCCCCCTTCAGATATTGGAAGGCTGCTATGAGGTCTCCACGCAGCCTTCTCCAGGCTCAACAGCCCCAGCTGTCTCATCCTATCTCCATATGGGAGGTTCTCCAGTCCCTTGATGATCCTCATGGCCCTCCTCTGGACTTGTTCCAACAGTTCCATGTCCATTTTATGTTGCAGACACCAGAACTGTACACAACACTCCAAGTGAGGTCTCAAAAGAGCAGAGTAGAGGGGCTGGATCACCTCCTTCAACCTGCTGATCATGCTCCTTTTGATTCAGCCCAGGATGTGGTTGGCTTTCTGAGCTGCAGGTGCACACTGCTGGCTGATGTTCATTTTTTCATTGACCAACACCCTCAAGTCCTTCTCAGCAGAGCTGTTCTGAATCTCTTCTCTGCCCAGCCTGTTGCTGTGCCTGGGATTGCTCTGACCCAGGTGTAGAATCTTGCATTTGTCATGGTTAAACTTCATGAGGTTGGCATCAGCCCACCTCAGAAGCATGTCAAGGTCCCTCTGGATGGCATTCCTTCCCTCCAGTATATCAACCAAACCACACAGATTGTGTCATCAGCAAACTTGCTGAGGGTGCACTCAATCCCCCTGTCCATGTCACCGACAAAGATGTTGAACATCATCTGTGAAATAAGAATGTTTCTTTATATAGGTGTCATGAAGATAAATTTAGTTAATTCATTGTGAAGCTCTCAGGTGTAGAGCCCCTGGCTAGGCTGTTCCACTCATTTTCTACATCTTCACTAGCAGATCTGTTTTTTCTGTTGATTTCCCTCTACTAATATTAAACGGCTACCTTTTCTGTGTCTGACAGTATAGCTTACCCCTATTCAAATAATGTAAAATTTTATCTTGTTTATTCATTTGCGAAATGGCCTTGTATATCTTGTACCATTTCATTCTGTGTGGATATTGCTTTAATAAGTTTCTATTTCCTTTGCTGTCTACCTGGATTTCTTTAATGAAATTACATGTCTGACACAACTGACACATTGTCCTTGACTGACCAATGAATCTGAGGACTAGAGATGTAATTGAGATACAATAATAATAACAGATATATAACATATAATACACTAAGGAGTGGATTTTCCAGTTGAAGGCCTCACTTTGCACCCAAATGTTTTTCTGAATGCTTCACGTACTCTGAACTGCACAGGACAGACTTTTCCTAGTCTTGATTTTTATTGATCTGGTTAGAATCTGCTTTGCAGAGAGCTGATAAATAAACTTTGAGCTCATTTTGCCACCAGAGGAATCATCAAAGTGCTATAGTATCTCCTGTCAGACTGGCAGTTTGAAATATGTATTCAGACTATTTTAGGGCTGACACCAGTATGTATGCTAGCTCACCTCCCTTTACCAGCCCAAAAGAAACCTCATATTGTCTTTGCGTGAAATAAAAACAAGAAAGCACCATAAGCAGGTTCTGTAGGAAGATTCTGTGTAAGCAACGGAAGAGTGACAGGAAAAGGGGAAGGTGAAGTATAACGCAATTTCAAACAGATAATTTAGCACCCTTATTGGGGTGTATAACTGTGTGTACCAGGACACAGTAGCTAAACAAATGCCTGTGGAGACTGAGAACAAAATAAAGCCAACTCCTTCCCTCCCAAATGGGTTGCAGAAACAAAAACAATACTTCCTGTATTTAATGTTTAAGGTCTCTCTCAATGTTTATTTAATAACTTAATTTTATTTTTCACACCTATTTTTAGCACCTATTAAGTCACACTTAGTCCCTTGGTATTAACAAGGTATGTTGCAAATAAGTAAGCTATTTGCTAATAGGATTCCAAATTGCTCACTGTGTTTGTTAAATCTCACATTTTCATATGAAATTAAATACTACTATGAAGAAAATGAGTTTTTTTTTAATCTCTAGAACTAAGAACATTTTTAAAGAAAAGAAAAACTTAAATGGAAAAGTAAAAAGCTTATATAGTTGAAAATATTTTGTATGTTTAGAACTACATGTATTTGCAGAGTTCTAGGTCTACACTTCTTCCACTGTTTCTTTGGAATATTTCATGGTTGTGTTATCTGCCTCCCACAGTAGATATTTTGGGACTTCAGCTGTCCTCTAGAATAAGTTATGCAAGCATTTATGCAACAGCTTCCCTTGACTTGCAGTGAAAAGTGCAACAATGATTCACTCAACAGTGTATGCTTCAGCAATTTGAAGACTCAAAACTGTAAAGCAGATCCTAGAAGCTCTAAGGTGAGCCCAATTTTTTGAAAGAAAGATTATACTTTCTTGTCTTTTCAGTGACTTCTGTCTCTCAAACAGTATGTGTCTGAGCTCAGAACTGTATTTTGCTACCAAGGTTGCCCTCTTGCCTACTGGGGTTGCTATATTTCTTCAGACATTTGAAAAATGAAAAGCCTCAGTTTTCCAGGTGTGCCCTCTATCTGCCTGAGACATCTTGCAGGACATCAGCAGCTGCTGGAAGGAACTCAGTTCCTCAAGAGGAAACCACATCCTGGGCTGATAAAGCCAATGACGGACACCATTCTTGAAGCAAATGTCCCCCTCCTCATTTTCCTGTTTTTTATGTCTCTGGTAAACTCTGCCTATGTGTGTTTTAGGATTGTTTCCTAGTTGCCCCGATCTATTTAATTATCCTAAATTTACATTTTCTCTCCCAGCCTTCCAGTTAGCCAGCCCTGGCCTGTTATGTGAGCTCTCAGACACACCTCAGTCCAATTTCTTATATTTTTGGAATATGCTCTGCAAGGGTTTAGAGGAATGAAACGGCCTTTCGGGATCCTGTGTCTTATTCTAGGCTGGGATAAACCTGTCCAGAAGCTCCTATTTTGGAGGCAGGCTGGATGTTAAATGAAGAACTCAAGACCTATTTAATTCCTAAAAGAAATGGAGAGGCAAAGGAGGAAGGGAATCTGCCCGTAACTGCTCCCGTCTTTCTGTGCCTCATTTACTGAAGAAGCATGGGATGTTCAGATGTGAAAATGGGGGAGCTGTGATGACTTCTCTGGTGGCCTTGGCTTTTTGGTCTCTCCCAGTTGTGAGTGAGCATGGCATGAAATTGTGGTGGTGGATTTTGAAAGAGGCTTTTGCAAAGCTGGCTCTTGATCTAGCCTAACTTGGATCACATTCCAGAAGAGATCTCAAGAGCTGGCAATACTCAACATATGTTAAGCCTTTGGCAGAGGTTTTCAGAAAAAGGACTGCCTCTCCTGCTGCTGGGAATGCAAAATCTATGCTCTGATAAATGTCAAGAAAGATGAGCACCTGCAAGCAAGAGGGAGGTTACCTTTCATCTTCCAAAGGGAAACAAAGCCTTGCGAAAGATAAATCAACACTATATCAAAAACTTATAGCATGCTTTTTCATCTGTGTGAGGACGCAGACACTTCTTGCAGTTGCGTACCTCCTTCTTCCATTTTTTTAACAGGTTCAGAAAAGTACTTGGGGACTACTAGGACTGTGGAAAAATGGCAGCCTGAACTAAAATCTCTATATGGGGTGAAATTGAAACTATGACATGATAGTACTACATTTGTGACATCCAGCTAGACAGAATGTAGATCTTTTCCTGCATAAACTAAGTGGGAAAAAACACCTATGGCGTTTCATAGTAAACAGGGTTAGGTTAAAAATTTGAGTTCTGTAGTCTGACACACAAACATCAAAAACCTAATTGCAAAGTGTTGTTCAAAAACTTTTTTTCTGGTTTTTTTTTGTTTCTCTTATTTTTTTTTTTTGCTTCAGTTAACCATACTGTGACAAGGGTAAGCTTTACATCAAGAAGACTGTAGTAGACAGGATCTCTGAGACAGAAAATCCTATGTCTAGTAAATTTGCTGTTATACCTCTTACGGAATACTAGTGACTACTGAGAATATGGCCATAATAAAAGAACGTGGCTGTAACAGCTCACTTTGTATATTTTAAAGTGGGTTGTGCTTTTCTAGTACTAATTCAGAATTTTCAAATAGTTTTTTAATGACATGGGAGAAAAAAAATATTTCTGGCCTAGCCAGCAAGAAATTGTGTTCTCAAAGGATGCTTAAATTTCTATATAGCACAAATCTCTATAGATCTTATCCTCTAGATTGTGAAATATGACCAGTTTTCCCAAAGAGATAGAAAAGTAAAAATAAAAGTAAAGAATAAAGCAAAGAATATTGTGCAATGATTACTTTGTGTTTACTTCTTTTTTCAGCCATGCTCAGTGCTGACTGTAAAAGTCATAAACAGCTACCTGAGAAATCCCTCTGTTACATATGAAAGCAAAACAAAGAGCTCTTTCACTTACAGTGTTTTCAAATAAGTTTTAAAAGCAATAGGGCTTTTCAGTATTGACATTATGAGTTTTGTTTTCAAAGCAGAGTCCCAAAAGAATTGTGAAACTCTCACAGTAGCTTGCCTTCCATAAAGCTTTAAATTTTTTTTTTCTCAAGCATATACTTTCTACTTGGAAGTTCTTGTGGTTTAGCAGACGAATAGTCTGGCATCTGTGAAGTTTTTTGGGTTTCTTACCCAAGCTTTCAAATGTAAAGAGTATTAGCTCACACTTCTGCTTTATGAAGGAGCCATCCCTCTGAAACATGGTAGATTCTACTGTTGTCTTCTTTATCCCATTGTTTCCTAAGAGAAAGATGACATCTGTCATGAATATATTTTAGCCTTAATAATAGATACTTCAGATGCACAGAGATTCTATACTAAACCACTGGTTTTCATAACACAGTAAAATAAGTATAATTCCTCTATCAAAGAGCTTATAGGCTCTAGTCCTGATTGCTATCTAAAAATTATGTAGTATTTCTGAAATACAATTCTGTTTTGTATACACTCACATTATTTCCTGTTGGATCAAATGACACACATAGAAGTGGATAGCCTCATTATAGGTATTTGATGTATGCAACATCTTACTTTAGAATTGGAATTGGGAAGACCTCTTTCCTCAGTAGTCTTTCAGCTTCACTTGTACTTATTTTAGGCAGAAAATGTGTAAAAATGGGAATTAAGAAATTTTGTATGTGCTCAGTGAAGCACAACATAAAATTTCATTCTAAGGACAGCTGATTTTCTACAATGAGGAAGTTAATGCTGTAGAGCACCCTTTCAGATGTTTTGTCAGATATTTAGTGAAGAATAAACAATGCAGGAAGAAAGGAACATGTTTACTCACTTTGGATTGTGGAAGGCACACCAGATTCCCTTAAAATAAACAGAAAAGAGATTATTTATTTTGAGTCATAAAGGAATACTATAGAGAGATAACATTTAAAGTGTATTTTCATACCTGATTATCCTGTCTATTGGTTTCCTTTACAAGATACTTGAACTACTACTGACATAAGAATATCTAGTACAATTAATTTTTCTTTAAAGGGATCAAGTAGTATTCAGGAAGTAGAATATAAAATTAACAGGAAATAATAGCAGGACTGTGTGGTTCACAGATCAAATAGATACAATAAATATTTGAAGGTTTTTGTTATTATTTACTAAGGTTTAATATTCTGCAACCTAGCATTTGTATTCCTATAGTCTCAAAAGCTTCCACAAAGGCAAATCACCCATGTTGCTGTATCAAAACCGTTATCTTGAAGCCACAATGTTTTTAAGCCATGGCTGACAGGTTACATATTTTGGTTCCTCTCTAGTCCTCATGAATTACTCAATCTGCAGTTCTTAAGCCTTGTGTCTACAGCTGTATAGGTAATAGGCTTTTTTTGGGGAGGGGAGTGGAGAGGAGAGGTTTTGATTACAAGGTAAAATTAATTTTTGTTGATAATTTCTGGTTTGGTTATTTGAATAAGACTTTACTTCAAATCATCTTGAGGAAAGTAAGTAAATAAGATATTTTCTTCAGTTTTAAGATTTCATCTGACACTAAAATTTTGCTGTGTATATTAAAAAGAATCCTGTTGCAAGAGTGAACAGTGTAAATACAGAATTTTCAAAAGCAGGTTTCAAAAAAGGTCTTGGAAGCATTTTAATCTTTCTGCAAATACCTCATTGCCACAATTTCCTTGGTTAAATAGTTGCTGTGTTCAATCTACACTTGCAAACAAAGCCACTTCAGCAGCAGTCCTTTAACTTCTAGAAGTAGTTGCAGTGCTGTGAGAGGTTGCCTCACCAAAGTGCTCTTAAATTTTGTGGCAACAGAGCAGTTTGTAGGAGGAAGATTTTTTAACACTGTTAAATGTTTATAAGTCAGTAGCCCTTCCAGTGCACGGGAGCTACGTGTGTCTTTGGTGGATGTCAGTCTCATTCCCACTAAGCATTTATTTGGTTAGATATATTTGATTTATTAGATTATTTGTGTTTCTGTCATTGCCTCTGACAGAAAGTGTCATATTAGCAGAACACAGTGTCTTTTTCTGTTTTTCCCAGTGTTAGATAGAAATTTAAATGATGCATGCTCCTAGGCTGAAAGCTTGTAATGCTGCTGGGCTGATGGGACTAGCTTGAGCTTTGTGATTTATGATTTGACTTGCATGATTCACGGTCACACTTCAGGTTGTATTGATAAAATAAACATTTATTTCTTCTGCGTTACCATTATGCACTTAAATATCGAGACATTACTGAATGCTTTCAGGTTTCCCTCAGTGACCCAGCAAATTGAAAGTCTGATAGCATAATGATTCCAAACATTTGTATATGCCTCTTAATGCAGTTTAAAACATCCATGCTAAAATACAGTGAAAGGAATTATATTTTTAAACATTTTGGGCCCCAGGGCGTACAGCTGGGCTGTGCAGGCATGCTGGCAGTGGCAGCCATGTAGCTGTGCTCTGCTGCTGGTGTCCTTCCATGGGATCACTTTCCCTACCCTAGAGCTTTCACTCACAGCTAACACTGTGTTCTTGTTTTCTAACTGTGCAACTAGATGCATACATGCATGGCGTGATCTATAAAATAGCCACTAACCATTTCAAAGAACTTCAGGGAGGCCACAGGAAATGGAGGGATGAGCTCTGACTGTCTCTCCCCAGCTACAGGAGAGTCTCTGCTTGAGTTCCAGGAGCACCTCCTCTTCCTCCTCCTTTGGTGTGTGCAGGGCTGTTTCTCACATTTTCCCCCTTTATTCATTGCTCCCAAGCAGTGTTTTGCCCTTTCTTTAAATATGTCTTCCAGAGGCACCATCTTGTCTGAGGGGCTCAGCTGTGCCCTGTGGTGGGTCTGCTGGAGCCTGCTGGAACAGGCTGCAACTGGCACAGGACAGCCCTGGCCTCTCCTCACAGAGGCTGGCCATGCAGCCTCCTGCTGCAGTGCCTGGGCAGCTGCGCCCACTGCGAGAAAGTACAATACCCTGGTGAATGAAGATGTTATCAGTGTGACCTGTAAGTAATATGACAGAAAAATTACATTGCTGAACTGTCTTGACAACCTGAGCAGGTGGGAAGGAAGGAGGCCACTGATCTTTTGTGGTATCAGTGGCTATGGGGTGACTCTGGCAGGGGTGATAGTTGGGTATCGCTGATATTAGTGAAGCTACAGTCTCATCAGCTTCAATGAGATAGGAAAAATCAGCTTGCTGTTTGAGATAACAGACTTTGTTTTCTTTTTTTTTTTTTTTTACTGTTTTGTTCAGCATCATGATTGAAAACCACCCAAAAGTATCTATATTTTAGCGGTAAAAGCTCTACAGTAAATGTGCTTTACAAACACTGCAAGATTTCCCCTTCCTGTACAGAAATGAATACTGTCTTTTTATACTGATGGATCTTGTACATCCAAACCCAGGATCTGGCACAAAACTATTAGTTTACTTTTGTTTGGAGTGAGACCTGAGCCGTACTCATATATGGGATAGTGCCTTGTTCTTTTGCTGAAATATAGGGCTAGGTTTTTTTTGCCAACATTGGTATCTGACTATTTAGCAGATCCTATTAAACTTATTTCTCCAGCAGCTGAGGAGGAACAAGCTAGACAGAACAAGAGCAAGAACAGCAAATAGATTGCATGTCCAGGTAGTCTACAATGATAAGCTTAAAAAGAACAAGGAAAAAGTGAAATGTTATTACTCTAATTATGACCAAAATATTCACATAGTGTGCTCATTGGTGAAGAAGTGATTGTGAGAAATGTGGAATGCACTCAACAGTGGCTGGCACTGTTGGATCGTTCCTGCAATTTTAAATCATCACTTCTGATGCTGTAAAATTTAGGGATGCATGGCTGGTTAAGACCACAAAAGCCTCTAACCTAAACATTTGAGGTTGGAAATTGTTTGGTTAGCTTCTCAGCTCCACTCCCAGTTTTCATGCGCTCCAGCACTTCCCTGTTGGGACAAATCCAGAAGGAGAAATATCAAAATACCATGGGAGAGGTTGGTGGCTTCATGCCAGTGACCTGTTAACCTAGCAGCCAGATGAGCCATGATCATAGGTAATGCATCAGTACAATCCACAATGCACACCTTGTTTTATGACTCTGCCTGGTTTTTCTACAATGTGCAACTGTTGGGACTTAGAAATGTGTCTTTACTTAGAAAATATTCCAGAAATCCCAAATAGAAAAATATGCACTTTAAAGTAATAAGTGTGATATTGATTATTAGAGAAAAATCCAGAGTTGAAACCAAGAAAGAATGAAAGTTATCAGTCAGAATGCAAATGTCTTGTCAGGTGCAAACACTTGATGTACCAAGACAATTGTATATCATTCTTCACTCACTTTTTGTTAAAGACATGATAGAAAATCCAAGTATTTTCTTAGCTGTTTTGGGAAGCTAGACCACTGATAGAACAAGATGACTTAGAGACTGTTGTCCAATAATTCCTGATAAAACAAATTCATAAATGAACATTGGAACAAAGAAAATTCTCAGAAGGACAGTTTCTTTTATAGGTTAGAAAGCAAAATACCACTGAAGTACCTTGCTTAATTCTGGATTTACAAAAGGTAAACTGGAATAAACACTATTCATAAGTGAGCACTTTATCACATCATCTATATATTTGTATCCATATCTCTGTATAAATACTTAAATGAAAATATGGAGAACATCAGCCACTCAATAATGCCTTATATGATTGTAAAGAACAAGTGATTAACATATTTATCACAGCTTTGGTTCTTTTGGAGCATCATGTGGTGCTTTGTTGCTGCTTTTTTTTATTCTATTTTATTTTTTAAATAAACATCTTTTTCTGCTGTGCTATTAAAAGGCTGTACTACCGAACTTTTGCTTAAGTACAGATCTGATCTTAAATCCAATTAAATCCTTTGCTGTTGCCTTCAGGTCTGTGAAAGTTTTGGGTGTTTTGCTCTGTAGAAGTGTCTTGATCTTCTGGTAAAGATTTGTGTCTTTGTATGTCTGATTTTGTGTGAGATATCCCTGTTAATCAACCAGGTTGGGTATAACAAAATGTCTGGGTAACTCTTGTAACATCATCTCAGAGCAACTGTTCTAGTTTCCTAAAAAAGATATGAAGGTGGAAAACTCTAGGATCTTATACCACTCTCATTAACTAAGAGCTGGAGAAGTTCCCACAGCGCTTGAGAGATGACTTGCACAGTTATTTCATTCTTGTCTCTAGGCTTGTTTATTTTGTTAGAATATCTCTTTTATTTGCTATAAAATGCAGTTATTACTTTTCTAGAAAGGTCTATACGTGTTTATAACATGTTTATAAAAAGCAGACCTTCCATGTGGATGAAAATCTTGTGGTGGTCCTCAGTTCTGTAATTAAAACACTAGTAGCTATTGCTGTTCTATAGCAATGCAGGATCAGGAATGATCACACCTCAGTTTTACAGAGAGTGAGGGTAGGTGCTGGAAGCAGGGTATGTCTCCAAATGGAGTGAAGAATGGGAGAGAAAAAATTGAAAAGATGAGGAATGCACTGCAGACAAGCATCCTTGTCTTCAGTGTACCTCAGGGCAGAAAAGAGTGCTTTTTAAAAGTTAGAGGCTTAAAAACTGAAACATTCTGGTGTTTCCATTGAATGTTCAAAGCAGAACTGCAAAATCCTGATGCTAGTTATCATATGGTCCGACGCTGATATTTTCTAACCACTGATGTCTAAAATAAAGCAGCTAAATGCATGAATAAGCAACAGATTTAAATTGAAACTCAGAGTACTCATCACTTGCAAAAGTCAGTCCTTTTGGAAGAACTATAAATTGAAGATACAGGAGATGTAGGTACTCAGTGTGTAGAAAAAAACTAATTATGAACAGGTCTAACTTGTGTCCAGATTCTGTTCTTGTTTTTTTACTTGGTCCTCACAAGAAAGTCAGTATTCTAGAGGTGGGGATGGTTTAAATTACTTTCTACCTTTTTCCCCCCCGAATCTTTTTTCATAACTAAGAACTTATTCTGTCTGGGCAGGTCTGTTTATGCTTTCTCATCTCTCTGAAACTAAATTTCTAACTGGAGGTGAAAGCCAAAATTCAAACTGCATTAATACCTGTTTATGTTTTCTTTTTCGTTTTATCTGTTCCTTCTGCCTTGATCTACTACGCTTAAGTTTATAAATCCTCATATGAGGTCATCTGTCAATTGTTATCCTTTTTCCCTTTCCACAGGCCTCACATCTGATTTAAAATCATTGCTCATTTCATGAGAAAGCTTGTTGTTTGCTGTGAAAAAAAAAAAAAAAAGGAATATTGAGGCAGTGATTATAGGATTTTCATTACTTTCTGAGGGTGCATATTCAGAACAGATGTGAATGGGCAACCAGCCAGGTCTTGTCATCTGAGACATGGCACATGGGCACTTTTTGGTATAAACTCTTTCAAAAGTAAAATCACCTGGCAGCAAACCAGATTGACTCATGTTGCAAAAAAAAATTTTAAAGGGACTCTTCTCCACTACAAAATAATACCACTGTTGTAGGTTAATCCTGATAAGCAGCTAAGAATCACAAAGCCACTTGTGCACTCTCCACATGCGGTGGGATGAGGGAAGAGGAAAAGAAGAGTAAAAGCAGCAAACCTCATTGGGCAAGGCAAAAATAGTTTAATAAGTAAAGGAGATTTGTGATACAATGTGATACAATGACCCACCAATTCCCATGTGTAGATTGTTGCCCAGCCAGTTCCTGAGCAAAAGGGGGCAAATCTACCTAAATCCCAGTCATTTTGCTGCTGAGCATTATGACATCAGTTTGGGTCAACTGTCCCAGCTGTACCCCCTCCCAGATTCTCATCCCCAGCCTGTTTGCTGCTGGGGTGGTGTGAGGAGCCGAGAAGTTCTTGTTCAGAAATAGCCAAAATGCTGGTGTATTATCAACGTTGTTTTGATCACAAATCCAAACGTGGCACTGTATTAACTATTATGAAGAAAATTAACTCCATTGCAGCAAGACTCACAGCAGTGGGTTTTTAAAATGCTTCCTTTGTTATTTACTTGAAAAATATGAGTATGGGGGCATTTCAGGCCATTGCCTTTTTACTAGCCTTTCTAACCTTTTCTGATTCTAAAGGTTGATATTGCCATTTTTCTGCCCCCAGCTAAAAATTGTATGAGGATTATAAATTTCTAGCTTATTTCCTGACACGTTTTTTCAGAAAAAGTGGTATGCTGATACTGAAATAAAAAAAAAAATTCACCATATTATAAAGTCTACATATTTTGCATTGTTAATAAGGGTTAGGAGATCTTTCTCAGGCAATGATGTGCAACCTATGTTTAATAATGGGTTTCCATAATGAATATATCACTATTCAAGGTAGGATGTCTATGTACTAGTGGTTTATATGCCACAAGGAAGGTGGATGATGGATTTGAAACAGCTCCAACAAAATGCTGTTAATTTTCTTTACGGCTTTCCCAGTGTTTTCTGTGAATCTTGACAGAAATGGAGGAGACTTACCTTATTGGCTCAGCATAAATGAATTCTTTATATGTGATACAAAACAGTTTTGAAAACTATAACTTGCTGGAAACTGTAATTCTCCATTTCCAAAATCCCCTACCCTCTGAGTTCTTGTTCAAAAAACTAGATCAATATACAACTTTTCTCATTAAGAAACAGTAAGGGATGCCCCAAAATGGGATATTGAAATATATCATAAGACTGCTTTGCAATCATGACTTCCTGTTCTTTATAGTCCAGTATTCATTTTTATAAGATATTTCTGTCTTAAACACTGTCAGTAGAACTCACTGCATAGAAAAAAAAAAAAAAAAAAAAAGAAAAAGTATGCCTCCAAACCCCCACAAAATATTTTTGTGCTTTAAATTTAATCTCTTTTATTTAAGAAATTGCAAGCTATAGTCCTCTATATTTTATGATATGCCACATATTTTCATATTGTTACTGTTTAATTTTGATTTTGTTTTCTTTAACATTTAGTTTCTAGTACAAGACTTTCTATTGTATGTATGTTTTGCCTTCTGATAATTTTTGTGAGCACTTTCACTCTTGTTTTCCAATGCCAACATGTAACTTAGAAGTTTTTCAGGTATCCAAATTTTTTTTTTTTATTGCACTGGAAGATAAATTGAACAAGGAACCAGATTTAAAATGAAAGAAAATGGTCTGTGCCTCTGCACAGGAACATTTCACAGAGATATAGATTTGAAAGATTTTTGTTGATATCAAATATTTAAATTTTTATTTTGTTTTTAAAAAAAAACCTCACAAAATCAAAAAAAACCACCCTAACTTAAAATCATAAGACTGACCGAAATACTTACATTCCTTGATACAAGGTTTTTTCAATAAAAAAAATGTTTTGCTAAGTAAGCATGGCAGTGCTGAGAGGTCTACCAGGCAATATGGGCAACAAGACAGTAAACTTAAGTGCATACCAAGGGGAGTGTTTTTATTATCCATGTTTTAGGAGAAGTCAAGAGTAAGGAAACAATACAAGAAATTATATGTACACTGGAAAATTAAGCCTGGACTTTGAAGTTCCCTTACTTGTTCTCTTTCATTAGCTAAATACATATGAGATTGTTTCAATGGTTGTGTGTATGTAGTGAGCCCCCATCTTACATGGTTGCATTCAGCGTGTATAAAGTAACTCAGTCCTGAGATCTTTAAGTTTCTTTGTGTAGTTTTTAGGAATTTCAAGAATGCATTTTCCATTTAATCATTAAGCTAATTTACTCTGAACATTCTAAGCATTTTCCTGTCAATAATTCCAGCAGTTTGTGAGCTTCCTGCAGTACATTTTGTGGACTTTTATCTAACTTACTTTTCCCATCCAAAGGGAGGAGACTGACTCTCCATTTAATATCTCCCTATTTAACCAAACTCACTTTTTAATCATACCTTCTCATCATTCTTTTGCATCTGCTTAAAAATTGCACTACTCTGTTTCTTTGGTATTTATTACATTCCTTTTTTTCTTAGACTGTCATGAAAAGGGAATTATCTTCAGCATTTTCTACTTTCTTTTTCTACCCTTACCTGCTGCCCATCAAAGTCACTGTGCAGAGTTCATGATGTAGTTGTCTGCTATTCACCACCGGGTCTTCGTTTTTTATGTTTTCATATCACTAAGCTGTTTTCCTTCTACTTTTACTCTTCCTTGAGGAACATTTTCTTGGACTTTTAAACAGAGATACATCTTCCGCTCTTTTTCCTCACATTTGTATAACTTAATCTGCCATTAATTGCAATAGGGATTGCATGACTGAAAGTGCTGTAGAAATGCTGAGGTTAATGGCAATCAGGCTATGAGAAGATGCTGTTAGCCAAGCATGACATTATAAAAGTCTAAACTGCCCTTGTGCAATGTTATGAGTAAGCATTAACACAAACCAAACTTGTTTAAATCTGTTTAGCAACTGGAAAAACTTACCACTTGGCAAATGTATTTGCAGTGCTTGTCTCAGCACTCCAGTGATAGGGCACCTGCACACCCAAGGCACTCCCTTCTCAGACAGCATGTAGTCCCACCATCTATTCTCAGGGACCTCATTTCCCTTCAGTGTGGTCTTGTTGGTACCAGGTGCCTGGGGGCATTAATCAGAGTTAATTTGTTCAGCTAGAGGAGACTAGAACCTTCTGACTTTGTCCTTTCCTGGTTGTGTTTTCTTTTTCTTTGCTGTGTTCTTGGTAGTCTGCATCTTGCATGCTCTCCAATTTCAACTTCAAATAAAAAGTCAACTTACAAGTGCTGCCTGCCATAAATGCTATAGAGGTTTGCTGAAAACAAGAAAGAAAAATAAACCCAAGGCCCTACTTCATTACCTAATTCATAGTAAATACCAATTTGTATGTAAGTTTACGTGGGAGAAGACACAACTTGAAATATGAGCTTTATGTAAAACATTTTGTTTTAAAATTAGAGGAGGCATGATCAAGATATTTTCCTTATAAGTGTTATAAATTAATTGATAGTAATCACCACTGTGTGTAGAGTTGTACAGGCTTGTAGACCAAACAAATCTTTGATGATAACTCAACTGAATTTTAGATGTCATATGGTGAAGTGATGGTTTACTCTATAAGTAATAAGAGTCTGATGATACTGCCAAGATTTACAGTACATACAAGTGCATTAGAATACATGTTTTTGTCATATAAATTAAATAGGAGATAAAATGAGTGCTAAGTTTTGTCAAGAAATCCAAAGCATTTTTGCAATAGCAAAGCACTCATTTGATAGGACAGTGGCAGTGGGCACACGCTGAAACATAGGATGTTCCCTCTGGACACCAGGAAATCCTTTTTCTTTTTTCACTGTGGAAGTGACCAAGCACTGCCACAGGTTGTCCAGAGAGGCTGTGGAATCTCCAGCCTTGAAGATACCCATCAGGACATGGCTGTGGGCGTCCATGCTTGAGTAAGGTGTTTGCATGAGATGATCTCCAGAGGTCCCTTCTGACCTCGACCATTCTTTGGTCCTCTAATAGGTACTACATAGCTAGTAGCAGCAGCAGTCTACTGCATGTATATGGCACATATAGTCCTGGTGATGTATATTGATGTGTTCTTATTCCAAAGCATAACCTTTTTAAAGCAACGAAGAATTATCTAGTCACACAGGGAAAATGCTAGTTTACTTATATTCTAGAGAAGGTATCCGCACTAGTTTTATGTATTGATTTCTGAATACATTTTCCTGTTTGGAAGTCTTTTCAGCTTTTCACATATTTTAGTGGACAGATGCTATATGATGGTTCAAGAAAAGAAATGCTTGAGACAGTAAAATTTAACACAGAAATGCATTAATATATTCAGATCATTATGCTGTAAATTAGATGTAACACTGGAATTTGGATCCCTCCTATATTAGCTTTGTCAAGGTAATGTACATTTACCTTTACAGCTAACATGTTAGTACCTGACACAACAGGACTCTCCACTTGTCCTGGCCTTGTTGCGGATTATTATGAACTTTGAGAGTGTCACAGGGTAAAGGAGTGTTTGGCTTGTCCCCTGAAGTGGAAAAGCACAAGGTCTGCTGAGTGCTGTGTCTGAATTTGTGTTTTATGCAGGAATAATTTTTTTGCTACATTGAAACAGAGAGTACAGGCACCAGGCAGAACACTGTGGGTGTGCTAGCTGTTTAAAAATACTTACAGAGTTAGCACACCATTACAGAATCATTGAGGTTAGGTAGCTTCTGTGCTTCCACTAATTGCTTTGTGCTCAGGGGGCTGACTGAGTTCAAAGGATCAATTACCCTCTATGGAAGGGAATAGAATGGATTGCAAGCAGCAAACTTTCCAATTGTCGGAGTATTAAAATTCATTATTGTATTCACAGAAATGATAACTTTTAATTCTCTTGGAATAGGTCTCCAAAATATACTCAAGATGGATTTTGGGGCACATTTTGGTCAGGTAAAACAAAAAAAAAGATTCAAGGGGGGATGAGAAATTCTGTGTATAAACAGGAAGCAAGAGAAAGTTCACAAGTTTCTTATTCTCACAAGAACGGTCTCACTCTAGAGTCACCTTCAGAGTTTGATTGAGAGGAGAAGCCTGATCAGGATGCTCTAATTTAGCTTTTGAAAGAGCTTGTCTTTGACAGTCTTTCATAGAGAAAGTAGCACCCTGTGCCATTACATCGTATGTTGCAGCATAGCACCTGACACTGTTGTACTTTACATTTAGTGTTTATATTTCCTGTATGACATGTCACTATTTTATTTCACTTTTTCCTGAAGGATTAATTTAAATGCAGAGAATGATGCTGCTACTTTCCTTCTTCTCAGGCAGCAAAGATCCTGGACTTGGGATCAAGTCCCAGATGGGCACTAGGAGAAGTATTTTGGTATATATCACAGTTGTTAATTCCCTTGTCCTATTTTGTGTGCTAGTAGAGACAATATTTACTAACAGAATTCCTGATTTGAGTACTTACCTACTTTTCATTCATTTTGTAGAAATGCTACACCAGTGTTTGAGTATACCTTAGTCGGAGACCTAACAGTCTTGCCAGGGTAAATATGGTGAGGTCAGTGTTATTTTGAGTTGATGTGCTGGAGAAATGGGCTTAAATGGGTTAGTGTAAATCTAGACTATTTCAAATACCCTCATTGCTGACCTGGCATTAATCTTTTTATTTGTATTGCGCTGTAGTGCTTTATAAAGCAATCTAATTGCCAAATTTCCTCTCACTTTCCTTTATTGACTCCAGCAGGGTATGCAGGTTGCTTATTCCTGACTTCATTGTCACTGATTCTTTGATCTCTGTCAGCAATCCAGTCATCTGCTAATTAGGGATCTAGAGTTTCAGTTGCCACAAACATAAAGTCTTTCATTTATTAGGTACTTGCAAATCACATTACAACTCAGTGTATACGGCAGATTCCCTTCAGTCTGTCTCTGGATAAAAAAGTACTTGAACTTGTGAGACCAGACCACCTAGAATAGAAACTGGCTGTGTCAGCTGGTTGTCACATAGGCAATGTAAACACACACAGTGAGGCAGATTCCTTCATAAAACCTAAGAGTTATCAGGCTCTGCTCAGACACCAGCCAGACTATGACCAGTGTTTCAAGCAATACTTCTTTTACTGTTCTTTTGGGTGAAGTATTTCAGCAGCTTTGTGCCCCAAGCCAAAAAATATTTTGTAGGGTAGTCCCACCTGCTTTTCACTGGGTAAACTTATTTTTAAACTGTTTCCATGAAGTATGCCTGGTATGGGATCAGACTTTACAAGCTGAATGAAGGTTCTGCTGGATACATATGCAGTACAGTGCCTCAGTGTATGCACCGGAAAAGGTTCAATGCTGGACTCTCTCCCTCCACACCTCATTTTTAAACTGTTAGCTATAAGCTCTCATGGTAGCAAGGCTACATCTGTACCTCAAGGGCCACTTTCAGGTGCCAGTAACCTCCTAAAAAGTACCCTTTGTGCACATTCCTGATACAGAATTTCTCAGGCCAGAAGGGAAATATCATGGAAGGTTTTTTGATACTGTTCTTCTAGATTGCCTACACTATGAAACTCTTAAAATATTGTGGAGACATTTTATAGAAAGTAAAATCCTTCTTTCTGTGATCAGATCAATTAACAATTATGTTTTAAAGATTTCCAACTTGCTTCTGTCTTATTTGTCAATAAAGATGTGTCTTCTGACTTGACAAATTGATACAGTTTAAAAATCAAGTACAATACAGCATGTGATCTTTTACAGAGAACAGGCTTTCTAAATTATAACTTAATCAGAAGCGAATTGTGAAGAGAACATATATTTTTATTCTAGGAAATATACTTATTTGCAGTGTCAGCACGATTTGCATATGTTGTTTGACATCTTCACAAGAAAGTAATGGACTAAAAGAGCAAATGTCTAAATGGCTCTTAAGTTTTTTTATTGCCACTATATTTATTTTATTTATTTCCACTATATTTTTTTCTGTTGCAGTTTTGTACTCTTCAGTAGAAAGTTATCTTTCACTAACATAAATAAGCTATTTTGCACAATGGTAAGAAATCTTCCCCATATACTATTCATTTTACACTCTTTTTTGGCTTTGATCTTCAGGTTTTGTTACATGACACAATTTCCTAAGTGTTTGGACTTTGCGTGTTTCATATTGGGAAAATAATCTGCTAAGCAAATAAATAGGTGAAAAATCTCTAGAACTGTAATCTAAATGCTGCAGGGTTCTTGTCTGCACCTTACAGAAAACAGCATAACTGGTTTTTTTTACTGTTTTATTAAACAGTTCTGTATTTGCATTTTGTACTGTGGTTATTAATGCTACAGCCTGTGTCTCAAACAGTATGATAGTGCTGCTGGTGTCTGAAAAGCAGCTTATGTAGTGTATGGTGTGGTTTATATTTTCAAGTTAATTGCTTTATGTTTTTAATGTCTTTTGCATTTTTATTAATAAGAGCTGCTACTTAATACTGGGGGCTGTGAAATTTATCCTACTGTGATTGAACTTTCAGAAGAAATTATTATTTTTTTTTTTTAAATCAGATGATTTCAGTCCAGTGCCTCTCTGCAGGTATCAGTGGCAGTGTTTTTGACATACCTTCGTTATTACTCCTACAAGCAGCCATTGCCTGTTTGCAAAAATATGTTTTTTTGCAAGAGTTGCTATGTTTTAGTCGGCTTTGAAGTTATTATAAGGTCTAAGAATTCAAAGTTACATCATACTGCTGAAAGAATGGTACTATTCAAGTGCTGAGCCTATAGTTTAAATTCGTACTGCCTGAAAGTCTCCTCTTATTGCAGGCAAAACAACGAGGTGGTATGACAGCCATTCAAACTTGGGTGGCCATTAGGATTTCAAATTGTATTGTTTAGGCAAGTGCTGAATGTACTTGTGCATATTCCAGAGGGCTCTGTGGCATAAAATTCTAAGTGTTAGAAAATGTAATGGAAAACTGTAATGTAATAAGGTGCTCATATGTATATCTGGAGTTCTGCATGTATGCATCTGGAACTCTGCTCTCTGCAATAAACACAGCTGCATTTATTTGAACGTGTGAAACAGATTTATATACACAGGAGAAAAAAATCTTGTATTGCACACTCCAATACACCAGAGTATAAAACGTTAGTTGGCTGTGTATTTCTGTTGTGAACTTTATCTTTTACTTTTTTTTTTTAATTACATGAAAATTACCTCAAAATCTGTTCTCTGATTTCAATTTCAGAATTTAAGCAATCAAAATCCAGGTAATTTACCCTTATAGCTCTCCAAACAATTGTTCTAGGCCACAGTGAATAGCACTTTATAAGATCTCGGAGACTAATGACACTCAATCATAGGTTTAGCCACTGCTCTGTGTGTGAGGAAAAATATTGCAATGGTAAAGATCAACTTGGGATCTAAATTTAGATAAAATTTTATCAATTCATTGTGATGTGAATTTTAGTCTGATACGATTGGAACTCAGTCGCAGATACTACACCTGCTTCTTGTACCCTGCTTCCTCATCTTACCACTATATTTCCAAGTGTAAGCGTTTATCTGTTTCTTGTTATTTTGAAAGAACAATGCAGTGGCAGGATTAGTTCCACATTGAGAGTGATGTGGATGAGTTTCATCTGCACTTCCTTCAGCTCAGAACTCTTTGTTCTGAAGTCAGTCAGGAAGGCAAAGAATGAATGCCCCTCTTTCCTCTCAGACAGAGACAAAGAGACAGGATGAGTATCCCTATAGGGACCGAGTGCAGATGTGGCTCTGCTGTAACTGGAAAGGAAGCAGCTGCAAACAGTAGTTCTGTCAAGGTCTACAGAGCAAGAAGTAGCTCTTGTTAAAACTCTTAAAACATTTAATTTAATAGTGCACATGAAGAGGGAATGCAAAGCAAAGACACCAGAGAAACTAACCCACACATTTATGTCCTAAGAGACAAACTGCCTGAATCACGACATTCCCTACATGTGGCTTTGGGTCCACAATAAGGGACAAATAAATAAACATTGTCCTTTAATTAGATTAACATTTCCTATACAAAACTCAGTGCTGTGTCTTGCCTGAAAACAGATGCACGTGCATTAGAACAGTGTCAATGTCTGATGTAGTGGATATAGCGGAAGTGTATTTTTTTCCAAGACCACTTCCTTTCCTTTCTTGGACAATTAATCTACAGTGTAACAATCCATACTCAGAAGGCGACAAAAAAACCAGCCTGTTTGTTCCCAGGTAGACCTGCCTTCCATGAGCAGGCAGAAAATAACTAATCTTTCTGAGACAACCCAGCAGTCTTTCACAGCTTTCTATTCCACTGGTGCTGTTTTCTCACAACACTGGGAACGCACATTGTATGTGCCAGCCCTCTTTGTTTCACTTATTCCTAGGCAGCACCTAAGATATTGCTGTACAACCTCAGCTACCCTAGAGCATATCTTTCTCATGAAAGATAGGAGTTCTGCCTTTCTCAGACAGTCTGCTGTTCCACATACCATTTTTTAAGTTACTCTTGCTTCAGGTTGTCCAAAAGGCTCCCCAAAGTGACGCCATTTGCTTTTAGTATCATTCATCCGATGCAGACTCAGGCACCTCATTTCAGCTCAAGGAGGTTTGTTAGCACACACACTTCATGCAAGTCTGCAGGCACTCAGCTCTCACAGGCCCAGGCAGTTAGAGGATACATCTACTGCTGATGCCATGTAGTTATGAAGTTGTGAAGCCTAGCTGTACCTCAACTGATGTGCTGTCTCTGAGATGAGTCAGCCAGGTATTGAGGTCAGACAGTAACCTGAGGAGCACCTAATTTTTGCACATGTTCACATGACTTGAGCTTCACTAGAAAATTACAGATGTGAATGTTACATTAGCAGAAGTCCATCTTAAGTCTGCTGTGGAGAAAATGTTATGGGAAAATGGAAATGCACGATGCTGCTCAAGATTAGTAAGGGTACTGTGCTCAGGACTAGCAGATGAAAGGCCAAAATAATGCAGTTACAGTAACTGTAGCTCACAGTGGACAGATAAATATGTACTTTGGTACAAAGATTCAGAATTTTTTTGTAACTGAACTGCAAGGATCTGAAAATCTTCAGCACAGAACTGATGTTTCTAGGTGGTGATAAAAGTGGTTTGCCCAGAGTTAGCCTCTATAATGTGAGGGAAGGGAAAGAACTGGGAAAAAAATACCTTGGTATGAAGCTTGCATTAATTTTATTAAAAAAGAATATGTATATGTCTGTTTTTGCTCAGGAGCTGCCCCTTTCCCACATTAAAAGTAATGGACCATATGTGTACATCATTGTAACAAAAAAAAAAGAAGGGATATAAAATGCCCTAAAGAACAGAAACTTTCTGAAGAAGAGAGACCATTCATAGTAAGAAGTAAGGTGGAGGTTTTGGCTTTAAAGAGCATAATGTTTTGTCTTGGACAGGCTGTCTTCCCATAAAGCTAGTATTAGTTCTCTGGGACTTTTTGGGAGCACTCAGGTACCTTATGTGCCATAAGGTCTGAGTTAATAGGGAGGGGATTCTGCAGCCAAGTATACAGAACCAGTGAGAAATGTGTTTAGTGGATCATGAGTAATTAATAACAATAACAACAAAGAACAAGTCAGATGTTCCAAATCCATATTTATTACAATTACTGGATGACTAAACTGGTATTCCACAGTCCATAGAGAAGGAAATTCCTCCATCCGTTAGGGAGTGTCTGTGACTTATCCAGACTCATTTTTTTCTGGTCCAAACTTCTTTATGTGACTAGAATAAGAACAATTCGTTTCTGTGCTTGTCAGAGCAAAGACCTTTAGCTTAGACTTCTCTTTCAGAGAAACAGTTTGTGAGCTGCTGAGATGATGATCCCTAGATTTTTAGGCTGGCCGGGCTCTTCTGGACCAGCTTATAAACAACTGTAGCAAAAATGTAGAAGACCTTTCTAATATTAATTTACTCATTGCTGTCATGCTGAGGTAGAGACTTTCTTGAGAGCTGCCTATGTTTCTCTGCTGCCCATGAACAATAGACTGTGCTAGTGGAGTTCTGAAGCTATTCAGTAATTAAAATCGCATCTGTCAATATGTTTTTCCTGTACTTCTGATGTCATATTATCAGGGTATTTGAGGATGCCTAAGAATAGATTTTGAGCGGAATGTCTAATATAAACCAAGTGAAAGTATGATTATATTACAATCTCTAGAAACCATTGTTCACTAGGTCTGGAATTAATTATTACAACACTATTTTTTTTTTTTTAATAGTTTTCCTCTCTGTATCAGGGATACCTATAGCAGTGCACATTGTTCTGTATATGCTGATTTAGAAACAAAGTTTGCTTTCTTATGTACTTATATCTTGCTTGGGCTTGATACCTCAGGAAGTTCTGGTAAACAGGTAGTTGTCAGGAAAGCTTCCACATCAGATTATTTTGTCCTGTTTCTGTTAATGTTAGCTGTAAACTCAAAATGTCATCTGGTGGTTTTAATAGCAAGAAAGAAATCTATCAACTATCTTTGTACTGGTCATGTTTATGTTCCAGTTATAAATGATGGCAAGTGAGCCAAAATACTTGGGTTTAGAGCGGCATTTTGCCTCGTAAATATACCAGAATGAACAAATAGTCTATCTCCTTCCCATTAGCAGTTGGCATTTCCTGGCTTTACAGACTGTTTTTTTTTTTTTTAATTTTTTGGTTATGTTCTTCTGTGGCCCACAGTCTGGGAAAGAACAGATTAGCCACAGCTTTTTTCATGCTCAGTGAGCAAGACCTATGACTGATTTAAATCAATGACATGTGCATTTTGATTCCTGAATATTTGGCCCATTGTGTGATGCTCAGTAAAAGAAATAATTCTTGATAAAAGAATTAATTGACAAAAGAAATAATTTCCCTTGAAGGGCACCATTCATCACCGGTCTCCATCCAGACATTGAGCCATTAACTGCAGCCCTATGAGTGAGACCAATAATAATTGTAAAGCCACTTCAAATGAAGACGTCATATCTTTTCTTGTTTGAATTCACAGAATATACAAAACGTGTGTGTGTTTATCACTCCCTGATCCTCAAAGTGATACAGAAAATGAGCTTCATCATGATGGACAGAGAAATGTAGCATAATTATTGAGGTGTTTGTTTAATAAATTATTGAGATTATTAAGATTGAGATCTCCTTTATGGTGGTCAGTATGAGCAAGAGTAGGTCTTATGTACTCGGTTGTTGTGCAGGCTGGAAAAGTTGAAAGGTCTAATCACTCCTTTTCCTGTGCTTTCTCAGTCTTTCCACCTGAGATAACAAAGGAATATATAATGCTGTGAGTCCCAAATGCTGAAAAATGCACTGGCACTGGATGAAGGCTGTATAGGTTGGCTCTGTGTATGGAAGCAAGCACTTAGAAACTTCTCAGGGGATTTTGCCCTGTTGGTCACATAATGGCATATCAGGGCCTCTTGAAAGTTAAAAGCTTGAGAGTTGTTTTAAATCTGTATTAAGGAAGTGAGGCATAATCGAGATTCTTAGGTTTTCATAAGAATGGGTTGTTTTTCAGATCTCTTGATTTTAGGGATACCAGGCAGTGGAAGATTCAGAGTGCTCTAAACATGAACATAGTTCTAGGTAAAGTGGGAGGCAGAATAGGAAGAAAGAGGAGAGGTGTTGTTATTTCAGCTAAAAAGCTCTCTTTCTTATACAACTTTACCAAAAAGATGCTCAAAATCAGCAGCAGATATAGAAACAGAATAGTTATATTGCTTTCCAGTATGAATACTGTCCTTTAACAAATCACAGTAAATCTTTCACTTGAAAATATGTAAATGATTATGTTCATACAATGGAGTCATTTTGCTTTTGCTGTTCTAGGTGACATTTTGAATGTAGGCTTTTTTTATTATGGTTTATCCAAATCTTAATTGACCACAGCATGCTGTGATTCTGATTAGGCTTAGAAGAAATTATATTTCATCAAAGCACACATTTTTTGTAGCATATATCATGAAATAGACAGTAATCACTCTGCCTTGCCTATGCCTCTCTAAAATTCCGAAATAAATCAGTCATTTTGTATTCCATTTCCTTTCCCTTTTTCTATCCTAATGAACTTATTATCCACTTATTAACATTTGTAATACACAGATATTTTGTGCATATATCTGGAAACTAGTAGCTATTATACGTTGGCTGGTGCTGTTACAAAACTGTTGAAAGCAGCAGCTTAATAGAAAAATGTTAATCCACCCCAGAAAAGGAATGATAGTGACAGCTGGTGAACTCAGTTAGCCAACACAGCTGTATTTGGAGGAGGACAATTAATTCAGCAAACCCACCTGCTGGTAATGCTCAGCTGAGTTAAAAAGGTGACCAGATGAAGAATGTGTAGGTTAGTAACCTAGGTCTAGTAGGATTGAACCCAGGACTAAAATGGCACAAGAAAAAAAAAAAAAAAACAAAAACAAACCAAAACCAACCAGAAATATGAAAGGAGAAGAATGTTATGTCCACAAAAAAGTTCAAGTTGAATATTTGTATTTTTTTTGGCTGCCTGAAGAAAACTCCTGTGGAGAAATCCTTGGTCACGTGACACTGAAGGAATAAATAACTTGGAAGACAGGTACAAATATCACACTGAGAAACAATGCTTAGCACGGTAGTGTTTTAGACTCTGTGGTTTGGCCTGTGACAATTCTCACTCTAAAATGGAAGTGCTAAATGAGATGTGCTCAGGGCACTGGCTTGCAGAAGAGCTGTGTTGAAGCTGACAGCAGCACTCATTGATGTCCATTGTTGTGGACATGCTTTGTGTTATATCTCTAGCCACTGTAGACTAATAGTATATATAATGATAGTAATGGGTCAAGTGTATAAAGGCAAGCTGTCAATAATTGCATAGTGCTAGGAAGAAGCTAATTATTCTGGTGGATGGTTTTCCAGTATTGTCTTCTCTGGAGTTTATTACTCCTTCTCAAGTGCCTGGTACTGCACATAGCTGGAGGGCAGTACTGGAGCAAGCTATTGGTCTAATCCAGTTTAGTGGTTCTGTAGTCCTACTGTGAATAAACTGATGCACTATTAGCAACTTATTGTAATGTAGATTTTATATTATTCCTAACTTCATAACATAATCCATTGCACTTAAAACACCGATCTCTTTAGTACTACTGTTCAGATGAAGCCCAATTAAAAATACACAGGGGCCTAACAGCATTATGAGCAAAGCTTTTCATACATTAGGGAGTTCAGTCAGATTCTTAAATTCTTAAACTGTATTGATTGATTTTATGGCATCTATTCATTCTCTGTACTCCTGAAAACTAACTGTCCAGAAAAGAAGTTCTGTGTAGTGGCAGGAATTCTTCAATACTGCAGCATAATTAACAACTTTCTATTGTAATACCTCTCTCACTTCCCAAAACAGATTTTTCTCTTCAACCTTTTCTTCATGGCTATGCACCCATCTTTTTTTTTCGCTAATGGCCCACTACCTTGTCCCTGGTGCTGCCTTCACACTGATTCTCACCTAACCCCATGTATTCGTGTTCCATTCTGGCTCCAGGCTTGCTCCAGGCTTTTTTCCGTCTTAGCTGTTGTGTCAAAACCCAGGAACTAGCATGGAGATCTTATGAGAATTGCAGTCTGGGAATTAAGTAGCGTATTCAATGCTGAATATACCTTAAAAGGTATTTAAGATAGTGAATATCACCCTTTTTGTAACTGGAATTTCCAGTATCACCTGTTGGTTGGGCCTAAAGGCTTCCAAGTCAATTTTGCATGGATTTGGGGAGTTTAGGGGGTTAAGGTGAGAGGAAAAAGACAGTGCAGGTTTCTTTCTGTATCTCAGTAAGAAAGGTCCAACAACAAATGTCTTAATAACTGCTTTAATAAGAATAAGAAAATTAATATAAATAAGAAGTAAATCTTATCTTCTTTCAGATATTGAACTCTCTGTGTCTGTGCAGAGTCAAATGGAGCCTGTATGGATTTTCTCCTGGTACATTGCACAGTGCTGATCCAACCCCGTCTGTGGAAAGAACCTCTCCCTTTTGGTCCATTGAGTTAATATGTAGTTTGCTAACAAGGAAGAAATACTATTCCTGAAAGATGTTACCATGGAACTTCTTGCTGCACTTTCAGATAAGGCAAGGCCACCCAGGTATTGTAATTGCTGGCATTGAGTGGGAGCTAACTTGCAGGCTCCTCTGTTACAATGAGCTGCGTGAGTTTATCCTGCAGCCAAGGAATTTGTGCAGGACAGTACAGGTCTACAACCACTCAGGTTAACTCTTCCATGGATTACTAACTCCTAAGAGTGAAACAGTTTCTCAGTCAGGATCAATACAAAGATCTAGCATAAGAGATGTTACATCACATGTTTCGTTTTTTTTGGTTGTTCATTTGGTCTATACTGAGAACATCACTTTTCTGTGACAGCTGCCAACTCAGTAAATTATCAGCGCCAGCTTGTGTGCTGAAGCTCTCAGGTGAGAGCACTGATGCCCAGTCTCTCACAGGCTTGAACACTCAGCTGACTTCCTTATCTGTGGGCTGCAATGTCATCTCCACCTCCACAATTTCTCAGCATCCCATACTTCTGATAACTATGCAGAGGGGAGGGTTTCTTTGTTGCTCCCTTTTTGGTTTTCACCATATTTTCTTTCCTGGTGTTTCAGGAGGTTCTAAGCAGATTCTTACCTCAGTCTTAAATGTTCGGTAGAAAAAAACTGCAGTGGAAGCTCTTTGTTTCAATGTCTTACTCCATGTTTCAAGGAACCAAGACTTTTCTCAACAGACCAAGAAAATCATGGCTAAATATATTCCTTGGAACATCATGGCAGCAGGCTCGTCACACTGGGAAACTGATATTGCCTGTATCTGCCAATAGTATGTAACAGGTCAAAAAGCAGTGCATGGACACTTCATATGTATCTGTCTCTCATACTGCCCTCTGCCTCAATTGTGATGGAGGTACCTCTGCCAAATGTTTACCACTTGTTTGCTAAAAGCAAGCAGGGAGAAATATGGGTCAAACCAGGATTTCTTACTGTGTACCTCAAAAGGTAATCATGGAGAAGTAATTTGTAAGTGAATGCAAGTCATGAGGTTGTATGAACCGAAAGCAATCTTTAAAACTTCTCGTTTGCAGGCAAGCTTAGTTCATGAAAGCAGAGGACTGCAGAAAGGGCCCTGATTTATTTGTAGGTGAAGAAAAGGGGATCTGAGAGCATTTTGGGTAAGGTGAAATCACTTATTTTCAGTAGCTCAGATTGAGGACTATCGAAGTATCATTCTGCCTGGCGCTGGTTGCACATTCTTATATTATTGGGGAGACAGTCATGTGACTCCACCTTGTGAGTCTTGACTGAGAATGTCTTTAAATAGCAAATATGTCTGTGTCTAATGTGGTTTTGCATTGTTAGACTTGACATACAAACAATGCAATGAGAGGAGTGTTAAATATATCTCTGTTCCTGGAATGCCATACTTACACAGAAACCACACCAAACTGAGGGAAACAAGGAATAAAAAATCACAAGTATTAGTGGGAAACAAATGTACTTTGGGGTTCAAAGGGATTCTGGAAAGGGAATAAAGCAGAGCTGAAGCTGGGAGTCTATTCTCTTGTTCCCTCACCTCTTATTGTAGGTGTAGAACAATGCAACATTCATGTCTGAAATGCCTCACAGATGTTCTGGGTGGACTGGGGTGGGCATGTGTCAAGAGTAAAGTCCACATCCTGTTTATGCTCTGACTGATGCCTGCCTTAAAGGCTTTCTCTGGGCTTTAAGGCAGCAACAAGACTCAACTCCAAGTTGAGATCTTTCTAAAATAACTGTATGAGCACACTGATTCTTAATTAGGAATGTAAGTGCCCTAAATGTGCTGGTTTCTGTACAGCACATGCAATCCATCACGAATATTTACCCAGATATAAAGTACTTTATGCGTACCTCTTTCTAGCTTTTCCTTTTGCTGTGCACTTGGAAGTTGTAACTTTCCCTTTGTATAGCAAATGTAGTGATACACTGAATTTTGTCATCCTAAGTGTTCACCTTTGCAGTTAACGTCCTTCTACCAGGGGCAGCCATTGCAGTGAAGAGTGGGATTCATTCATACAAGGAGTTTATAACCCATAATAAAATGTTATCTCCCTCTTTGCTACTCAAAGCCCATGACATATGGGAAAACACAGTTTGCTGTACCTGTGAAGTGGCCCTCAGGGGGTATTTTCCCAGTCGCTCCCAACTCTGCAGAGCTGCACAAGGCTAAGTGTGAGCAGTGACACATAGGATAAGGTTACGTAGTCCCAGCTATCCTGGATTTTGTTCATGAGACAAGTGGTAATAATTTCTTGTATAGTCTCATGTTTCGGCCTTCCATTTTTAAATGATGTTGAACTTGGATATTGCCACAAAAGACTTCAGTGGGGCTTTCATAGTCTAAAAGCAAGCTGTCATGCAGCGGCTCAGGCTAAGTGTGAAAAGGGACACACAGGAGAAAGATGCAAGATAATGGTAATTTATCCTGTTTTCCACTACATAAAGACTACTTGCCTTAACAGTAATCTCTTGATAATGAAAAACCTGTACCATTTTGGCTTTTGAGATGGCTGCATCAAAAGGAGTGTGACCAGCAGGTTGAGGGAGGTGATCCTGCCCCTCTACTCTGCTCTTGTGAGACCTCGCTTGGAATATTGTGTACAGTTCTGGTGTCCTCAACCTAAAAAGGACATGGAACTGTTGGAACAAGTACAGAGGAGGGCCATGAGGATGATCAGCAGACTGAAGCACCTCCTGTATGAATATAGGCTGGGAAAGTTGTGGCTGTTGAGCCTGGAGAAGAGAAAGCTGCATGGAGACCTCATAGCAGCCTTCCAGTATCTGAAGGGGGCCTCCAGGGATGCCGGGGAGGGACTTCATGAGGGACTGTAGTGAGAGGACAAGGGGTAACGGGTTCAAACATAAACGGGAAGTTTAGACTGGATCTGAGGAAGAAATTCTTTAGTGTAAGGGTGGTGAGGCACTGGAATGGTTTGCCCAGGGAAGTTGTGAATGTTCCATCGCTGGCAGTGTTCAAGGCCGGGTTGGACATAGCCTTGGGTGGCATGGTTTAGCGGGAGCTGTCCCTGCCCATGGCAGGGGGGTTGGAACTAGATGATCTTAAGGTCCTTTCCAACCTTAACTATTCTATGATTCTAGGATTCTGTTTTCCTCAAATTTCCATTCCTTTGCATGTGTACAGATAGGAACACACATCTACTTGAAACTTTTGAGGCGATACCCACCAGCTGCAAAGCATTATAGCTGCCACTGCTTTTAACAGCTAATTTAGAAGCATTTAATTGGTAGAAAATCTTTTCTCTTAATAATGAAATGCTTACAGGATTCCCTCTAATAACATTTTAAATAGGGAAAAAAAAAAAAAAAACACTGCCCACATGTCTTCTAATAAGGAGCATCCACTGAGTTTAATTAAATGACATAAATAAGGGTCATATTGTTCTTATTCTGCGCAGCTTCCCTATTAAGCATCAGGAACTCACTTTTAAAGAATCTGTTGCAAGTTAATAGATTCAGGCTGTGTTAACTGGAGTTGAGAATACTGTCAGAGACTCTCAGAGATACTGTCCTGGCAGTAAATTGTTTTCCTCAGATTCAAGTGGCTACATAGCATGATGCACGGTGAACTCCTTTGGCTGTAGTCAATAAATGGTACCAGAAGCAGACACAGATAAGACACAGATAATATTGAGGATGGAGGTTGTGTGTCTTTTTATTTCATTATGCCATGACTTCTGAGAAGGGGGCATGTAATAACCCTTCTGTCCCCTGCCACAGATGGGATATGGAGATACTCATGAAGGGAACAGCTAAACTGCCATTGCAGTTGTGTAGTGGGAAGCTATTTAATTTTTGTTCCATGCTTCTGTAATGTTGGGGGATAAATTATGTGGATTTTATTTCCTTTGAGTGATATGTATTGCAGAGAAAGTAAAATGGCATACAAGGTTTCATTAGTGTTGTGGTTTAAACCCAGCTGGCAACCCAGAAACACACAGCTGCTCGCTTGTTCCCCTCACTTCCTCCCTCTGCTCCAGGAGAGGTGAGGAGGAGAATCGAAAGAATGTAACTCCCACGGCTTGAGATAAGAACAGTCCATTAACTAAGGTATAACACAAATCAATACTACTACCACCAATAATCATAATGACAAGGGAAAAAGCAAGGGAAGAGAATACACCACCATGACTACCAATACCCAGCCTGACCCGAGCAGTGATCTAGCCCTTCCTGGTAAATGCCACCAGTTTATATACTGAGCATGATGTGCTGTGGTATGGAATAACTCTTTGGTCAGTTTGGGTCAGGTGCCCTGTCTCTGCTTCCTCCCGGCTTCCCCTCCTCCCTGTCAGAGCATAAGACTCAGAAAGTCCTTGGTCAGAGTAAATATTACTGAGCAGCAACTAAAAACCTTGGTGTTATCAGCATTGTTCCCAAGCTGAAAGTCAAAACACAGCATTGCACCAGCTACTAGGAAGGAGAAAAATGACTGCTACTGCTGAACCTAGGACAGTTGGTTTCCGGAAAGCAGTTATGTGAAGAAAAATAAGATGGTTAGAGACCCCCCCTGGATATAAAGCACTACTCCAGAGCTTCACTTTTGTGCCTTTGCAGACCTGGATTAGATTATTTTCCAGAAAAATGGACACAAATCCTTTTTTTTTTTTTTTTTTTTTAAGGAATCAGATATTCTGGCTCAGGCATATTCTTTCTTGTAAAATCTAGAGACATCTTTCCCTCTGACTTTTTATCTGAGCTAAGTAGGAGCCAAAACCATACATTGATGGTATTTGAGAGATTTTGTCATATGCCTTCATATTTATCCTATTTTATGAGTTGTTCTGATTTCTACTCACGAGTTTATGAGGCAAGTAATGGTCTGTGCAGTCCTCTGTTGCTAAAGAAATATTCAAAGCAGATCTTACCATGTAAGATACTTAATGGATGCAGAGTTGGCAGCTATGCATGCAGTTTTAGTGCTTCTCTACTATGAGAAGAAGCAGTAAGTTCCTATACTTGGCGCCAGTACTGATCCCTGGAGTGCACCACTTGTGGCTTCCTGCTGTGCTTCTTGTCAGACACAACCCTGTAAGTCTAGCAGTTTAGCCAGTTTTCAGCCTGTGTCACTTTCCACTGAACTGCTGAAGCAAAGCAATGAACCACTGTGTATACAAAGCTGAAGTTTAAACCAAAGCTATAGTCTGGATGATCTTTTTTTTGACAAATCTTCTAGGCTGGCTATAGCAAAGAAGAATGGTATGGATGAATTTGAAGATAACAGCAAAGTAACTATGTTAAAAGGATGAAAACTATGGGGGCAAGCTGGAAGAAAATATAAAGACCTGTTTGTTTGAAATTATGAAGGACGCTGGACCCCGTGGTCTAGGCAGTTGGAGGTTTGTTGATTTAGGATGTATTTGGGCTAGGTATGGAGATAATAATCTGGTAGTATGAAGTGAGGAAAGCCGGAATGCATGTTGCCAGCTGGCTATCTCCCCTCTTTGTCAGAGTGGTTCAAAAACTGGTGAGTTGTTGCAAAGGGAGGGTTTTTCTTGTTTGTCATTCACACACTTCTTGACAAACACAAGTGAGACAATTGGCCCTGCTTGAGCAGGGTGAGGTGGATCAGACAAACTTCCAGAGGACCCTCTAAGTTAAACTATTCTATGATTTTGTGAAAAATGGATTTTGCAAGGCTAGGAAAAAGATAGTGCAGTAAGAACTCTGAATGTGAGTCTACTGAAGAGATACAGTCTCACCTGTTTACAAAACTGCATTTTCAAATGCTGTGTGGGAAGAACTGTCTATCATAGCTCAAAAATTGTATCCACCTATCTCCAAGATAAGACTGGAGTTAATGACCACCGGTTAGTTGCAAGATGATACTGGTTCTGTTTTTCAGTCAAAAAAGGTGTGATACGGACAGGAACTGGTGGTATATAAGATAACAACTGTGCAGAAAGTACTAAGTGGTTAATGTGAGGTTGAGAAACTATCTAGGATAATGCTCAGGGCATCAAATTACATTATTAATGCTACACTGTAAGGGATATCAAGGGGCTTTTGTGGTGTATGAAGTAAACTGTTTTCCCTTGGTAGTAAAAACAAGATGATGATGCAGGCAAATAGTAATCATGAAACCGCAGCAAAGAAGCTTTAAAAATGCCAATGTACACACAGTGAAATTAGAAGGAAAATTATGCATTTTCAGACTCCTTTGTTTTCTTTTTCATACAAAATAAAGCTTTGATCGGAGGTCTGTTTGGCTATGAGATAATTGGACTATGGCCCCAAACTGTCAGTCCCTTGTGGCTTTCTGTATTGGGAGAACCAATCCTTTTAGAATGATGTTACTTGCAGAAATGAATAGGTAGATTGCAGTTGTTACTCCCTGCTACCATGAGACAAAGGCCGTAATTTTCCTCAGGAAATGAGAGCTAGCACTTATTCCTTATGATAACTAATCAAAACCCTTTTAAGCAAGGAAAAGGAGGATAAAACACAGACACATGCATTTTCTGTCCTGCTACTGTGGTCTAGGTAAGAACTTGACAGTAGTCCAAATGCTTTCTCTGAGAAGGATTTGATGATAGCTCATCTGCTCTGATTTTCTGTTTCCATGTTGGAAGATTTAAAGGAAAGCTACTTTTACTAGTTTTGTAAGACTTATTTTCTAGAAATAAAAAGGAATTACATTTCTCGTAGAGAGAACTATCCTTTATCCCTAAATCCTGGTGCTGGTATTTCCATGTATCGGAGCCAAAGGATTTCTTGGAACACATTCAGGCTTTCTCCTTCAAGTGTCTTTGGTGTCCTAGGCAAAGATTTTTTTTTCTCTTAAGTGTTAGGATTATCTTGATTTGTGAGGAAACTGCTTTGAAGTTGGTCAGGTCTTTACCATTCTGATTATTATTGTTATTATTGTTATCATTGTTGACTTTTTTTTTTGGAGAAAAAACCCAAACAAACCCAAAAACTAATTGTTTCAAACTTTAATTTCAAAACTTGACTAAAAAGACAAAGTATGATCACTTTGCTTAGCTTGGATGCCATTCCTGAAGATACTTTTATTTGCTAGGGAAAAAACTAATTTAGACAATAGAGCTCTGGAAACTTCTGCACTTTGCTACTTAATGTCTCAAAACTTTGGAATACACTTTACGAATGAGTCGTGAAGAATTTTAAATACGCTTATCATTAAGGAGCTAGAGTAAGTGAGTGACTAACTTGAAAGAATTGTTCCTCTCTAAGGTGCTATTCTTTTCCATGTATTTTATGTAGACCATATACATTACATTGATTAGTCACAGTGATTTCTTAGTTTCTTGTCATATTTTTTCCCAGGTAACTCAAAATCCTTGCTGCAGAAGTATACCCAGTTCCTAGCTCTTGTTTTCCTTGAAAGAATTCCAGAAGAGCCATATCCTATGGACACACAAAATTCTGGAGCTCACTAGAGAGCTTTTTACATTCTCACTGCCATTCCACACAGCACAGCTTCTCATTTGTATCAAGGTGCCATTCTTCCTTGTCCAGCTAATATCCAAGGATCACCTTGTCTATATACTTATCTGAAAGCTCCCAACTACTCATAATCCTTTCTGTGTCTCTCTTTGCACCACATGTTAGGTGTGCTGGTTATTAGCTCCATTCATTGCTGTTTGTGAGTGTAGTCATATGGAATATCTTGGATTTTTCTTTAGCCCTGTGGGAAAGGAATCTTTCCTGACTAGCAGTCAAGACCTATGAACAACTATCAGAGCAAATGGTAGCAGAATGCGAGTTAGAGCAAAACAGAAGCTCTTCTGTCAAGTTATAGTTAAGAAAAAAAGATTAGGCAAGATGTCCACCACCTTTTGTTCACTTCCCTTTTTGTCTACTATTCTCATTTTCCTCTTGGGTGTGGTCAGACAGTAAGGGTAAAGCAAAGCTGTGAGAGCAGAGTGGCCCAGGGTGGTATCTCTTATACCAGGTATGTCCTTTATGTATATGGACTCTTCTATTATGAGGGGACTATTTATAGCTTCTTATGATGCTTCAAAAAATATCAAATTTCTCCTGATAAAGAACAGTGGAAAGAGGAAAAGGTAAAACATCATCTTGCGAGATTAAACTTGTTCTCTAATTTATCAGTTCTAGGTGGCAGCTTAATTTTTCAATTAGCAAAAGAACATTTTATTGCAGGATTTTGTCAGTGTGCTGATAAAGCACGAGGGATAAAAGAAGGGCTCCTGGAGAAGGCAGAAACCTTTCAGGAGAGTATTCACATTTAGGATTGGTAATTTCAGCTAACATGGAAAGCAGTGTTGTGGTTTATCCCAGTTGGCAACTAGGTACCACGGAGCCAGTTGCTGACTCCCTTCACTCCTCTGATGAGGAGGAGAACAAGAAAAAGGTTAAAAACCTGTGGGTTGAGATAAGTACTGTTTAACAATCAAAAAAATGCAAAATATAATTATAGCAATAATATTTGGGAAAAGAGAGAGGAATAAAACTCAAGAAAGATAAGTGATGCAATTGCTTACCATGGACTGAAAAATAACCAGCCATTCTCTGAGCACCAATTTAACCCTCTTGACTCAGCTTATTCACTGGGCATGATGTACTGTGGTATGAAATGTCCCTATGGCTGGTTTGTGTCAGCTGTCCTGGCCATGCTCCTTTCTGGCTTCTTGTGCCCCTCCTCACTGGCAGAACATGGGAAACTGAAAAGTCCTTGACTTAGGGCCAGCACTACTTAGCCACAACTAAAACATCAGAGTGCTGTCAACATTTTTCTTATACTAAATTCAAAACACATCACTGTACCAGCTGCTAGAAATTAACTCTCAGATAAAACCAGGCAGGAATCAACTCTGCTTGTGAACCTTGAGACACTAGGTGTTCTCCACAGCATATAAGGAGATATAAAACCAGCTGTCATTTTTTCCCCTCTCCTGGATGCTTATTTTTTGTTGCTGTAAAATATCTCTTGTGGATCAGTAAGAGTCTCCTAAGGCTTTCTTAATGCATTTTTTGTCAACAAAGTGACTTGGGTATGTCAATGTCATGTACTAAGTGCTTATGTGTACTTAGCTTGTTAAACTTCCGGTTTCATGTGCAGTAAGTCCATTATGTTGTGTTGAATATCAGCCCAAACCAGTGATGACTAATACATGTTTACACAAATATTTCCTTCTATATATTTTCCTTCTTTGCAGAATCCTTTCTGTCTTACAGACAGCATTTAAGGTATGAGAACACTTTCTCATCAGTTTTGGAGATTGCTAGATGCATCATTTTAATATGAATGGTATGTCACTTTATTTTTCTTTCCTAATCGTTGGAGAAGCTTTTTCATTTGCTAATAAAGAGTTTATGCAAAGTGGAACCTATGCTTCAAGAAGCAGATACTGGCTTTTTCTAGTGTGACCCCCTTGGTGTGTTTCAAACCCACAGGTTAATTTTCAGCTAGTTAGGTTTTGGATAAACTTCTTTTTCTTATCTGTCATCTAGGAAAACATGGTATATGCTAAGTCTCTCATGATAAAAGTACTTCTGTTATCCCTACTGGACACTGTGAATGTGGGAGCAAAATACTCTTCCATTGCCATCAAGCAGTCCTGTCATTATTCATTACACTACTATTCAGGAACTATATTAATTATGCTTACTATTCAGGAGCTTTCTACAGCTGTCAAATGGGCCTTAAAACACCCAGAAACACCCTGTAGGATCTGTGACTTGATGCAAGAGAAAGACTGGTTGCTGAATATGTCAGATATCTGTTTAAATGTACTTCAGATAACCAACGCTCAGAATCTGAGTTCCCTATACAGTTCACAGATGTAGGTCTCTGAAAAAAGAATGGAAGTAATTTTGAACTCTTTTGCATTATACCTGAAGAGTGCAATCTGAATAGCACTCAAAATACAGCTCAGTATCACCAAGTGTTGCTTGTCGCTAGGAGAATAGCTTGAAGGTTTTTCTAGTACAGTTAACCGGTTAGTTGTCAATTACTGGAGGTTGCAATAGCAAACTTCCAGATTGTAATGGCCAATTTGTCTTCAATTTCTGTTGTTCGGAGTAAGTTTGCACTGGTTTCTAGAAAAATAACTTTGAAATCACATCATTTCCTGCAGGTCATGCCAGGTCTGCATTACTACTTTGACCAAGCTGAAACCAGATGTGGTGGTCCACTGAACAATGCTGCTCTGAAAACAACTTAACGTGGATTTTGCTTGGTCTTATCTGTCTCTGCTGTCTGACCTTTGAAGTCCCACAACTCATCTGCAGTCAGCTGGACTCATGACTCCTAAGACATTTTAAACCATTAATGGTAATGGATAACAAGATGATAACATCTAATAGCATCTTCCACATGTTGCTTTACTGCTATCTAAAATTAGGATTGCATTGTTGAAACAGGTGGTTCATGGGATATGGGAAGAATTAAGTGAGAGAATTGTTTCCTTTATCCTTTTTTAAGTCCTAGTATCTATTTAGACATTGTACAGTGGGCTGCAAAATAATTACAGAGTGCACACTGTTTACTGGAGTACTTTGTATCATGCAATTTTCCCCCAACTGCCATGCAGCTGTTTTAAAAGAGCACTGAGCTGTGTGGGAATATGGAGATTAGCTTTTGTCTAAACACAGTCAGACATATGTGGACACAGACATAGTAAAGAAAGATGTTCTTAAAAGTAAGATACTCAATAGAATTGGATTAACTTCTACTTTGCTTTCAATAGTGAGATAGTTCAACACCAAAATAGCTATTGAGAACTTTTGTCAAAGTTAATTGTAAATTAATTAATTAACTTTGAAATATACCTGTAAAAAAAAAAAAAATAGCATGAAGAAACTAAAAAGCCAAGCTTGAAGATTAATGCACTCCTGCACATATATAGCAGCACTTCCTGGAAAGCACAGTGGAGTCAAAATACAGCCAGTGTTATAACTGTTGTAAAAGGGATCTTAAAGCATATACGCTGTACAGAGAACTTGGTATATTTGTCCTTCTGGATTCTGGGCTGTGCAGTTTTTTGCAGGCCATGCCTCTGCTATCAGAGCAGACATGACAGCAGAGTTGTGACACAGCAAATTTTATTCACTTCTTGTTTTTCATGCTTTGTAGCACAGAAGCAGAGGATTTGGCTGTGGAAAAAGTATTGCAAAGCTTGGCACATACACTGAGAGAAGAAACACTGAAGCTGTTGGGTGAACACTATTGTATTTTTCACTATTATTGACAACCCCATTGTATTCCTTTTAAATCAGCTGAATCAAATGGAGAGTGAGAAGAACTGTTTTTCGGGGAAGAGAAAATTCTCAAAACTCCTCAACAGCAGTGTCAAGCAGAGAAGCCCAGAGAGGATTCCTGAGAGGAGCAGGAGACACATCTTGGATTGCAAAAAAATACTATCATTAGTGACAAAAAAGACTGAGTGGAAGTTGCTGCAACTAAAGTAATCATTGATCTTAGCCTGGGAAATAAGACAGGGCTAAAAAGATGCCATGACAGGTGAGAAGTTGTGTTTCAATATTTCTTGGGGTTTTGTGTTTGTTGTCCATGCCTTCCCACCCAATTTTTTAGTTGCCTTTCACATTAAAAAGTCTATTAGCTTTATTTGGAGAAGCCACTGAGGGAGAGCATCAAGGTGAACCTACCTCTCCTGCTCCTGCTGACTTGTAACCTCATTGCAGATGTCTAGCAGGAATAGAAGGTGCGGTAACTTCTTAGGATATTGTTTTTCATGCCAGGAATCAACTTCAGTTTTGCTTACGCAGAGTGCTTTTATCTTATAATCTTTTAATCTTTTTCTTCTTGTGTTGTTTTGAGTTGTTTGCTCTTGGCATGTGTAACAGACCTTGGTAGCTCTGATATTCTTGACCCGGCTCTGTGATGATACTCTATCTCTAATACGATGACTTCTGATGAAGACCAGGGTTCAGCTAGTGTTTTGCATAGCATGATGATGGAGGTGGCTGAGCTTTTGATGCAGCTGTGCCCTTAAAGATGAGAATTTCTTTACAATCATGTTGTAAATTTGATCTTAAGTAAATAAATAAACAAAAACAACAAAAAAAAACAAACAAAAAAAAAACAAAAACAAAAAACCAACAGTCCAGCAGAAACAGATATGTTCCATTTTTCTGTCGTAGTTTGTGGCCCCTCAAACAGTTCTGTGCACCCCCCCCCCCTCTTTCTTC
>JASSUY010022492.1:0-22086 GCA_032466535.1 Forpus xanthops
AACTGTATCCTGGGCTGCATCAAAAGGAGTGTGACCAGCAGGTCGAGGGAGGTGATCCTGCCCCTCTACTCTGCTCTAGTGAGACCTCAGTTGGAGTATTGTGTGCGGTTCTGGTGTCCTCAACATAAAAGGGCATGGAACTGTTGGAACAAGTCCGGAGGAGGCCACGAGGATGATCAGGGGTCTGAAGCGTCTCCCCTATGAAGATAGGATGATAAAGCTGGGGCTGTTCAGCCTGGAGAAGAGAAGGCTGCGTGGAGACCTCATAGCAGCCTTCCAGTATCTGAAGGGTGCCTATAGAGATGCTGGGGAGGGTCTCTTTATGAGGGACTGTAGTGATAGGACAAGGGGTAACGGGTTCAAACTTGACCAGGGGAAATTTAGATTGGATCTGAGTAAGAAATTTTTTCCTGTAAGGGTGGTGAGGCACTGGAATGGGTTGCCCAGGGAAGTTGTGAATGCGCCATCACTGGTGGTGTTCAAGGCCGGGTTGGACGTAGTTTTGGGTGGCATGGTTTAGTGGCAGGTGTCTGTACCCCTGGCAGGGGGGTTGGAACTAGATGATCTTAAGGTCCTTTCCAACCCTATCTATTCTATGATTCTATGATAATGTAGAGCCTGAGACCTGTTTCTGAATAACTGCATCAAAATCAGCATCATGGCTGGGTGTCATGTTTTGTGTGTGCTGCTGCTGCCTCTGCTACCTCTTTACTCCCTGCTTACCTCACAGGTGGCACTGTTAATTGATGCTCTGACATACCTTCCCCCATCCTTCATCCTTCAGTCCTCTGGAAAACTAAAGGAAAAAAACATATCTTACTGCATACATTTGAATGTCTTCATGTCTTTTTATCCCTTCTTCCCACAGCCTATCGCTTATTGTTTCTTTACATTTTCCCCACATTTCTTCCACCTTGTGTGCCACCTCTTTCCCAACAAACCATAAGCAGTAACAACAGAAAACAAGATTCTTGCCCTTTTTCTTCAAGTGCTTGCTTTGCATTTGATGCCTATTTATAGATGATTCACTTAAGCCGTGGTGGCAGTCAATTAGAAATGTGGTGGATTCTCTTTTCAAGAGTGTGCCAAGAGAGGATCTCTTTAGTTTGCTTTCTTTTAGATGAGTTTTGCTGGAGCCTCTGCAGTGTGCTTAAATGCCTCTGGGATTTGTTTATTTTGAATAAATTCTCAAGTAAAAGTGGAAGAGTTTTGCTCTTACAAAAGAAGCTACAGGAGTGTGACCATGCCGCACAGGGATGTTTGCTTTTATTTGAGGGTGGTTGTTATCTTGGAGGATATTTTACCTTTTCAGTGTAACACTGTTAACACCTTTTTTTTCTCCCTTTTTTTCCCTACAATATCAGGTAAATTCTACCTCTAAAGTCTATTTGTAATGCAGAACTGATGAGGTGTACTATTATAATTGTAACCAGCGACTGCCTCTGTGGCCTTGCAAAGGACATTCAGTCTGTGTGCTTTGGTTTCTCCTTTTGTTGAGCAGGACTGGTGCTAACCACCTTCAGTCCTTCGCGTGGCTTTGGAGAGGTGGAGGAATTTTATATGAGCATACCCCAACCAGGAAGGCAGGAGGTGTGGGTGAGGCACATCACAGGCGAGATGTTGCATGAGACCTATATTAATAAACTCAGCTGGACTTTTGCTGGCTCCACGGGACATGCTGAGGTGTGGAGCATTGCCAGGGGTTTTGAAGTCAAGCTTGTCTGCAAGCAGACTGGAAACCACTGCTTTATGCAATACTGGCTCTGCAAGTACTGGCATTCTCCTTCAAGGGTAGGTGCTCTTTGCTGTGCATAAGGATGTGTTAAGAAAAGATACTTTGCAGGGTTGGTTTTTAATACTGCAAATCACTGGTAAGGGCTAAGGTTGTTTTTGCTTTTCCAAAACAGATTTTGAAAACGAGTACTGGTTTAGATTGGGTCTCTGCATTTGCCTGAGTCTCTACAAAAGGGTTTTAGTAGCAAATAGCTGTACTAGTTTGGGGAATTTTCATCTCTCTCTTACTGCTCTTTGTCTTTATGCCATGGTACCCTGGCAGGACAAGGCAGAGTCATTGGGGGGCTGATCCAGGGAGCAGGCATAATATTCAAGAGAAGTTCCTGTTCAACCTTAGGTCTGAATATACCTTCTTCAGTGGAAAGTCTCTGCTAAACTTGCCTTCTACGGATAATACAGCAAAATGAAGGTACAAGATGAAGGAGGACAATTATCCTGTCTTGTTTTTCATCTCACTTCCTGTGATGGGACTTGATTCTTTACTCTGGACCTTGACGTTAGTCATGATTAGAGCAGCCATCGGCACAGATCAGCTGTGCTAAGCACACTGACATTTGGAAATCCCTGTCTGGAAGGGGAATTGTGCAGTGAGCTTCTGCTAATTATAATAGCTATGTTTAAACTATAATGTTTGCTTTATTGGGCAAAATACAACCACACACCCAGACTAGAGACTGGAAATACTCGGGCAGCAGAGACAGGTCCTCAGCAAGCGTGTTCCCAGGGCAGAAGCAAGGGCAATACAGGCATTGCTTTGTCAGAGCAAATACTGCAGTCTTGTCTGAGGGGCTCACAGTATTGTAACTTCCAGGAGAGTCTGAAATGTGTTGGAGACCCTCTGAGGCTTAGGCACTTCACCCACTGCTCTGCTGGATGCCAAAAAGGTGGTGGCTGGAGTTTCTCAGTCGGAGGGTAGTGATGGCTTAAACCCCTCCTAAACCTTTATTTGAGCTAGCATAACCTGTGCAGTAGTACACAGAACTAGGACAAGAAACCAAACTAGAGTAAAATGAACCCAGAAGTAAACAAGTTTGATTTCAACATGGGTTTTCACTTCCTTAATGGCATTTGCCGGCTGGCTCACAACAGTTGCACTGGGAAGTGTGCCAACATGCCTGAGGGCTCCTGTTGGGAGTCTGTGAGGTGCAGTTAGAGACAGGGCCACAGCACACACACATCATTACAGACATCTTTTCTGGGCTATTACTGCGCATCACCAACTGCCAGAGAGCCTTGGGCAGCTTAGAGAAAGGCTCTGCCATGGAGTGTGCATGTGTGCTAAGGTCAGATTGGCCTTGGTTTCATGGTTAGAAAGATTAATCAAAATGACTGTGAGATTAGGAGACTCGTATGAAAAGAAAATTACAGCTGTGCTGCTGCTTAGCTTGTGATATTTTTGTTTCATCTAGGTACAGATCATCTGGCTGGGGTCTAATCCATGCACAAAACCCTCTTTCTCACTGTTGCTTCCTCTTGGACCAGAGGTTTTCCATCCATACTGCTTTTGTCCGAATTTCTGTTTGGATGCTACCTCTCCTGAAAAACTTCTCTTAACTCATTATGAAGTATTAGTGTTTCTCTCCAAAGATACTGGCCATCCACTTGTGTCTTCAGAAGTATTGCCACCCGTAGGCTGTAGATACCCCTTCTTCTTGTCCAGCGAGAATATTTTCCAGGTATTCAACTGGAAAACTCACCTGTCAGTCCACTGGAAAGAAAATGTTCCTTTATGGTTGGTAGACTGGCAATTGCTCTTTATACCTTTAAATTAAAAGTGACACAGTCATATAAATCATTATAACAGTACTCTATGCAAGCACAGTGCCTGGAACCAGAGTCATTATGAGATGACAGTGAATTGGGGTGAATACCCTTAATCTTGACTTTGAGAAGTGCAGGGACAATGAATCATTCTTAGTGATGAGATGCAGCAGTGCTGACTCATTGGGCTGAAATTAGAAGGGTTTTTTTAGGTAAAGATGTAATTCTACCATTTTTTTCTGATGAATGGATAAGAGTGAACATTTTTGTTGGCTAATTTACAGGCTTCATCAACTAAATGTCATTTCTTTCCCTCTTAACTATCAGACCTAGTTGGAGGCAAACTGGCAGAGGGAGAACTTAAATCCAGGGAGGTGGTAATGGTAAAAATGTGTAAGAAGGAGTAGCAGGAAAGTTCATAGTATGGTAAAGATGCTGGCTGTAAAATTGCCACCACTTTCAGGTATTGAGATGCCCTTTTTTCTGGGTTTGGTGAATGCTTTCATCAGTGTGGGGGTTTGGAGCCTGAACTCCTTCTGCTGACAAAGTAAAGGAGAAAAAAATATAAAAATATGCCGGAGTTAAAATTTTGCCAGAAAATTAAACAACTGCAGAAACATTTACTCCCCTTTCCCCAGCCAACTTTGTTACTTTACCTTATAGCAAGGGATTCTGCCTGTTTGCTGTGTCTTCTGCGTGTATTCTCTAGCATTGTTTCCCGGTTCAAGAGGGGTTAACACAACCTGAAGAAAACATCATGCTCACTGATCCCACAATTGTTTATGGTATCTGTTTTCAGATCACTGAGGTAGCAATGAATAACCAGACTCCCAGAGGTGCTACATTTGTCTCAGAATCTGGTGCTGGTATCCCTTGATTTCAGGTTTAGAGATTTGATCACAGCACAATACAGTTAATTCTCTTTAGTGTCCTCCACGTGATTTGTATTCCTTCCCAGTGTTGCTGTTTCCCTATGGAATGGGCTGATACTCTAATGTTTTTTAGTTGCACTAATATATTAATAATCTTTTATTCCTGGCAAGAGATTTGTGGTCAGCCCTCACTGGACAGATTTCATTCCAGGTTATCTTTCTACTGCTAGGGGAACAGCAGAAGAGGAGGGACTCCCTGCTACAGCAGCACTCTCCAGTACTTTCCTGAGATAGGAATATCCTGAGACCACAAAGAGAGAGGCAGAGGCTTTTATAATGGGTGCTCCAGAGATGGGAAATGACTCCTTTGGAGAGTCTTATCAGCATGTGTGTGTTCATCCAGGAGCTGCTGTACTGCATGATGCTTGAAGCAGTTGGGTTGGCAGAGTTTCATCAGTGAGGCTGCCCTGTGCTGTGGAGGAAGCAGCTGCAAACTCACAGTTTTTGTTTGGCACTGTATCTCTCCACAGGGGCTGCAGCACCATTTGATTAGGATGGAGGGCAGGACCTATTGTGCAACTGTGTTATTCCCGGCACGGCTGTGCTAATCTTTTGGTCTCTGTGCTCCTGCTTCACAAGGTGTTGAATGAAAGCATCAATGAGGAACAGGAGAGAGGAGTTGCTCAGCTCTTCTCCCTCAGTCTCGCTTCTGCAGCTAAGAGTAAAACAACAAATGCTCTTGTTTTGAGATGTTTTTACGTATCTGATGCTTTCTTTGCCACATGAAAAATATGGTAACATCTGAGCCCTTGTTTTCCTACCTACCTGCACCTACCTACTTGCTTTGTAGGTGTTTTAGTCTGGCATAGGTCAGTCTGATCTGCAGGGACTCATTCTTTACTGAACGTAGTGCTCTGCATTTTTCTATCTCCCAGTTTGCTTGGGTAATGTGTTCTTAACCTGACAGCACCTGCTCAGGAGACTGTGAACAGTGTTGATGGACCAGTATTTGGGATGTTCAGAACCTTTCTTCAGGTTTTACATTCTGTTGCCCTTGTGAAGGTCACCTTTGCTTTGAGGGTTAGGGAGATGAGGTTCTTACCACCTCCAAACATGGAAGTGCTCGAGTTCTGCGCTTCACATGCTGCTTATTCCTTCTACAACCTGACTGGTGTGGCCCATCAGGTGCATTTTGTGTCAGTAGCGGCACTTTGTGCTCAGGGATTACCTTTGGCCAGAGATTTTTGTGTGGTTTTACACAGTGAATATTACCTATATATTAAAGGAAGAGAAAAAGGAGTTTCAGATTTTAGTCCTTCACCCCAGTTGTTAGGCAGAGTGGGAACAAAAGCCAGGTCTGCTGCAGACCTATGCAGCTTATTTTAAGCTAGGTCAAGTGACTTGCCAGGAATAAGGATGTAGGCAGTTTCTGCTTGAAATCCTATCTTGCTCAGATCTGTTGTTCCATGTTGTCTTTGTTTACACCCCTTTCTCATAGCCTAACCAGTGAGTTTGGGATGATTTCATTATAATAAGCTTACTGTCAGATATTCCTGGACATTACTTAGTGACTGTGTCTCTTAGAAGGAGAGATTGGTCTGTCCTTGAGACTTAACTAAAGCTTTCTGTTGATGTTATTATCTCTTTGTCCAGTAAATCTTGATAGTGTGTTGACAAGAGCCTGTATCTTGCAGCTGTTTTCCCTGTATCCTCAGTAATTATAACTGTGACTTCAGCAATTTTTCAATTTGCAGTATCATTTTTTTGTTTAGCACCCAAGAGCTTGTTCTTTATTCATTCTTTTGGTAACCAGCTGCTTGTGTCTCTCACTTGGGGGCGGCATTTCCCTGCTGCACATCAAATCTGGTAGAAAACTGGTACTCAAAGAAGTAGCAGCTCTTGCTTTTTGGGCTGAAAACCATCCTTGGCTACTCTGCACAAAGCAGTTCCCTTCAGGCCCTGGATGTTGTGGTTTGCTGTGATGCCCAGGAGCAGGAGTCCCTGGAGATGTGGAACATCTTGCTGACAGGCATTCTAGTTTCCTCTGTTTCCTCTCCTTGCTTGGGGTTAAATGAAGAAGGGGTAAATCAGATGGAAAAACACATAAGCTGTGGCCTGAGACATATGCTTTGCATTGTTCTGTAATCTACATAATATGAATTATGTCAGTAACAGTCTGTTTTGCCTATTGCAGCTTTTCTGCAAGGCAGTGAGTGTCACTTCACTGTAGATAATCACAGAATAAAGGTTGGAAAAGACCTTTAAGATCTTCAGTATGTACATTTCTGAAACATTTTCAGAAGTTGTTCGGGAATTTTCCCCTTCACCTTTGCATCAGACCGAGCCCCCCCACCTCCAGCCTGGCTCATGATGGATTTGGTGCTTTAGAGACAGCACCAGAGTTTATGTGTAACTGCTATTTCTCATTTCATAAAGGCTGTGCAGTTGATTTTATAACCAGGAAAGCATTCTTGAGAACAACAGAATTGAATCTGTAAAACAGCAAGAAAATTATTTAGCTATGTCTGATACTAAACTCTCTTCCTGGTTGGGATCTCAACGGATGCCATTCTGTGAAAGATCAGTAATTCCATCTACAAAGCATCAAAATATTTTAAATTGGAAATGACCGTTTAATCCATTGGAATTTTATAGTGCACTTCAGAGATGCTAAAACAATACTGTATTGCTACCAATCTGATGTGCTAAGGGGTTGAAGGCAGAAGGTATTGGTTAGCATGGGATAAATGGATATATTACCTTAATGTATAAACAGGCAAATGCATGCATTAAGTGTTGGAAGCTGAATCCCATGGGTGAGATTCCACACTGAACACTAATGAAAATTTCATTTCAGTTCTCACAGTGTTTTAATATGCAGGAGCACAGTATGCAAATAAACACAAGTCAGACTTCAAGTGGCTGATGAGTTACTTCTGTCTCAGGCTCTGCCACCTCCATAAGTAAGCTGTTCTGTGGCTTTTGTGAAATCAAAGTTTTCCTCCTGCTTTTCCTACAAGCCAAAATTGTATAAAAATTTCTGTGTGTGAGGTAATTACTGAGTGCAACCTTCTCTTCAGTGTTGTCATGATACTCCTCTGTTTGTGTAATTAATCAATGTGGTGCATGCAGCTATATGGGCTTAGATTTGATTGACTTGTAAGTGTTCTAATCGGTTCTTTTTCCTTATCAGAACTGTCCTGGGGAGTGAAGCCATATTTTTGGGTTTCCTTCTATATTCCAGCTGCAGCTTTGATGCACGGTGTTTTTCTTGTGCCTCCTGAATCTGATAGAAAGAGGTGATATGCTATTTTTCTGCTTCTTCCCCAGCTTGTGGCATCAGATAAGATAAGCTGACTTGGACCCTGTTATAGGTCACATCACGTTTCAGCCACACATTAAGGCCATCTAGCTTGAGCCAAGAAGCTTCATTTTATACCTTCTTTTGTAAGTGATCAGAAAAATGAGTTACTGTGAATTTAGCCAGGGAATGGGGCAGCCAGAACAAGTGAAGTGAAATGATTTGGCATGTCGGAACATGCGAGATTCTGTATTTCTGTGATCAGTAGCCGATCCGTCCTTGTAAACTGAAATTGTGTGTTAACTTACTCAAAGAGGAGAGGCTAGAGTTTATCTTAGAAATTAATTAATTTGAAATAGCTATTAATGAACATTTTACCTAAATTTGCCAGTCGTCACACTTGACTCGAATTTGCATACAACTGTTGCATATCAAACACTGCTCAAGGTGTCATGGGATCCGTGCTCTAGAAGTACCACGTTCTGCGGCTGTGTCATGGCTCTGCCAGGCTGAACCACCTCCTCTTCGCCTCCCAAGCAATGGTGCTGCCCTTCCAACAAGTGCCCTTCCTTCTGAGGAGTCACAGTTGGGATCTCTAGCTGGGAAAACACAACCCCAGGATGGGCAGCTATGTATATTTTCAGGTATTCAACCCTGATGGGGAAGAATAAAAATGACTCTTTTTAATCTGAGGGAGTGAATATGCTGCTTGTTTCTCTCCCTGGTAAAGTACCTACCTTGTATTAATGTGACTGGTAAGAGAATCATGTTTTTGATGAAAACATAAGACTGAAATGATGTTTCCAAATGAAGGTTGTTTTGATTTATCCCCTGTATGCAGCATGCATAATTTCACTTCCCTTACTCTTTGAAGCAAGCTTTAATTTTATGGCTTTGGCTGTTTCTACTACTCTGCTGTGCCGTACCTATGAGCTATTTAATGTGCAACGTCAAGGAGTAGATTAATGCAGGTCCACAAAGAGAGCGCGCTTCGATTTGCTAGAGCTTGTAGAGTGGAGGCTGTTGTGGTGTACAGAAAGACTGTTCATTAGAAACTGAGTATTTAATTTTTGCCTACAAGTGAGTCTCACATTTGAGCTGCTTCCCTGTTGGTCAGAGCAGTTGGCTCATGTTCAGCCCCCAGAGAAGAGCGTGGGGCTGTTGATGCACTTGGTGTTAACACCTGCGTTGTACACACCAGATTGCTTCAGCTTCATTCACTAAACCCTCCCTGACCAGCCTCCTCCAGCATTGTCAGTGAAGGCTGACTTTTGGGAGGTATAAAACATGAATTATTGATGTAGGGAAGCAAGCAACAATTCAGAACTGTCTCCTTAGGAGCTGAATTGGTTCCTCTCCTTGGAAACCATTCCTGCTCCTCTTTCAGCCTGGAGCTGCAGTATCCCTGTGAGGACAGAGCACAGGTTGTCTTCCCCTTCCTGCCATGCTCTTCTTTTTAGAATGACAGTAGCATTGACAGTAGATTAGGCCGTGTTGTCATGTAAGAGGAATGTTGTGAACTGGCAAACCCTTTTTTTTTTTGAGGTTGAAAGTAATTAACTGAAATACTTGAGAGGGTTTGTTTTTTTCCTATTTGATTTTCTTCTACCTGTTTGTATTTCCTTCAGTGGGGAAATTGGACTTTACATGTGTTTATATATCTGATTCTTAATAACTGCTTGCTTATCAGATTTCTTGGTACTTAAACTCAGTGATCCATGGGAATTTAACATGTGTATTAAGTAATGAGAATTTCCTTTGGGGCTTTAAGTTAACTTCTGTGCAATAGTCTTAAGATTCAACATGCAAGTCTACCCTATGGAGAGATCCCTGAGAAACGAAGTTGAATGTGATCAATCAAAAAGCCTGTAAAACAGCTGAGCTACATATAGGTAGGACATTGCTTTTCCCAGTGCAATAAACCATATGAGTACCTCCCATATGAAGACAGGGTGAGACAGTTGGGGCTGTTGAGCCTGGAGAGGAAGAGGCTGTGTGCAGACCTCATAGCAGTCTCTCAGTGTCTGAAGGGGGCCTATAAGGATGCTGTAGAAGGACTCTTCATTAGGCACTGTAGTGGTAGGACAAGGGGTAATGGGTTAAAACTTAAACAGGATATAAGGAGGAAGTTCTTTACTGTGAGGGTTGTGAGGCACTGGAATGGCTTGCCCAGATAAGGCTGTGAATTCTCCATCCCAGGCAGTGTTCAAGGCTGGGTTGGACAGAGCCTTGGGTGATGTGGTTTAGTGTGAGGTATCCCTGCCCATTTCAGGGGGCTTGGAACTTGATGATCTTGAGGTCCTTCCCGTCCCTAACTATCCTATGATTCATCAAAAGGAGTGTGTCCAAGAGGTTGACCCCCAAAACACAGCTTGTGTTACCCCCCCCCCCCCCCCCCCCCGCAGTCCTGCTCTGGGGGCAAGAACATGAGAGGGATTTGTTGCAGCAAGTCCAAAGGAGCCCATGAAGATGCTCCAAGGGCTGGAGCACCTCTGCTCGGGAGACAGGTTGAGAAAGTTGTCTTGTTCAGCCTGGCGAAGAGAAGGCTCCAGGCAGACCTTAGAGCAGCTCCAATGCCTAAAAGAGCTACAAGAAACCTGGAGAGGGACTTTTTACAAGGGCCTGTAGGGGCAGGACAAGGGGGGAATGGCTTTAAACTGACAGAGGGGAGGTTTAAATCAGACATTTAGCAACAGTTTTTAACTGTGAGGGTGGTGAGGCCCTAGGGCAGGTTGCCCAGAGAATCTGTGTCTGCCCCATCCCTGGCAGTGTTCAAGGCCAGGCTGTATGGGGCTTGGAGCAACCTGGTCTAGTGAAAGGTGTCCCTGCCTGTGGTAGGGGCATAGGAACTGGATGAGCATTAATGTCCCTTCCAACCCAAACCAATCTGTGATTCTAAGAAACTCTGAGATGACACTGGCAAACTGCTCTTGCATTTGCTACAGGTAGCCCTTTTGTGCTTGCTGGTGTAGGTGTCAGGGACTCTTGTGCACCATGTCCTTCCTGACTATCCTGTGTGGCTCGGGTTCATTGCTCATGCTTTTGTTGGCTGGAAGTGAGTAGAGATGATTAAATGGAGAAATCCAGCAGTTCACTCCTGAAAAGTTAAATTCCAGGAAACAACACTATTTCTTTCAGGTCTATTCTGGTAAATGCCTGAAGTGGGGCTGAGTTTGGGGCCTCAGCACCACTCCAGGGTCCTCTGCAACTCTTTCCTTCCATGGCTGTGGTGGTTGGCAGCTTCCCCGAAACCCTCTGATGAAGTGAGACATGGGGATAAGTTCAGGGCCCAATTTCTTCTTCATAATTAAAAATGTGTGCATCTGTCATGCTGCTGGTGATTAGGTTGTATTTTCTTGTGGCCTAGAAGGAATATGGCAGTGAATCACTTTGCAAGCAGCTGTCCTCTAACAGCTGAGCTAGGTTCAATATTTGATTTAAGCTAATAAAAAGTCTGGGGTAGGGCTAATGTTTACAAACTGGACGTGATAAAGCATTCCGATCATCTGTTTCACAGCCAGGCGAGAGCAGGCACAGGGAACCTACTGAAAGTTGGGGCTTTGTCTCGTGATTCCATGCCTGCCTATGTGAGCTTGGGCAGGAAGGACCCTGCTCTTGTCCATGAGTGGATTGGACAGCATCTGCTGTGCTGGAAAAGCCTCCTGTTTTCCAGCTGTATTGTTTTAACAACTCTCACCATATTAAATATGTCCCTTTTGCTCTTCTGTGGGAGTTGTAGGCAAACCATACATTTAAAAAATCTTTTAATCTTTATAAATCATTTCTTCCAGCAACCTTGTAAGTTTAGTTGCTGTTCTCTGAATTCCCACTACTTAGCTACTCTTTCCCTTTGAGATGAGCTGTCTGGAAATAAATGCAATGAAGAAAACCTGCTCTGTGATTTAATTCTTTGATTGCTTCTCCAAATCATATTGATCTGCTGTTATGCTGCTGGTTTGAACTTGCTGTCCAGGGTTGCCTCTAGGTCTCTGCTAGCATAGCACCTTGAGAGGTTTGGGTTTGGTTATTTTCCCTCAGCCATATTATGCATCTGGTAAATTACGGAATATTTCCTGCTTGTATTTCTCATTTCTCCCATCCTTTTGTATTATTTCTCTCCTGTCCAAAAGTTTTCAGCCTGTTCCTGAAGAAAAATGTGTCGTCTTTTCTATCCTTCACCAACTAGTGATGGACTCAGACTTGGCAGGTCTGTCTTGGAGCCGTCTGGCACTGGCTCTGTTAGACACAGGGGAAGCTTCTGGCAGCTTCTCACAGAAGCCACCACACCTATAGCCCCCCATTACCAGAACCTTGCCATGCAAACCCAGTGCACACAGATTGCTCGGAGGGGTTTTGGAGTTCACCCCTTTGCTGATGCCCAGAACTCAAGTGTCAGGAGCTAAACCTGCTCTGGGCAGGGATTGAGCTGGCTTCTTACAGTCTGAATTACTGTGATTCTATAGAAGTCTGTACTTGGGGGATGGGGGTGGGGGTGTGACAAGGAGTACACATTTTGTACTGTTACTGTGATCTGGACTTCATTTCCTCTTTTTCTTTGTGTTGAAGGCTCAGCTATCTCAAGTTCTGGAGGAACTGGGGAATCACAAGCAAAGAGCAGAGATGGTAAGTGTTCATCTTTTGGGGTTTTATACAATGTTTTACAGAGCGTTAACATGCAAAGTTCACTGAAACAGTGGATCAGTTCCAAACATTCAGAAATGAATAACAAATAAGCATTGTAAAAGTTGGTATCATTACTGCTGCTCTTGGCACCATAGTCACCTGGAATAAATGTTGGACGAGATCTAGTGGTCCGTCTCTCCTTTTTTTGGCAATTTCCTTTCTGTTTGTTAGCAGTTCTAGATTAGAAGCAAGCAGCAAATTTCATACGGAATTAACTCCTTTCTCTGGGGGCTTTTGATTCAGTCTCAAGTGTGCAAAGGACAAGCAGATGAGATACAACAGAATTGCCACAAGGTGGTTTTTACAATATCTGTTAATTTTCTGCTGGGTTTGTCTATTTTGTTGGCAGTTCCCTTAGGGAGCAGAAATAATAGAAGTCACAAAACCAGGCCATAGAGAAGTTTATGTGCAGTTTCATGAGTATTGTATATGATTCTTCTTACTCAGGAATAAATGAGGTGTAAGTATTAAGCTGTTTTATGAACTGGTGTTTTTGCTAACAGGTGGGTTGTGGGATTCCTGCAGATTTTTCTAGTCGCAAGAAAAACCTGAGAACTACCGAAGATACCCACTCATTCTATAGATGTGTTTTATACTTGATAAACTTTATTAATAATGAAAAAACAGGCATGCATCACTGGCTAGTAAGTAGGTACTAAACAGACATCTGTTCTGATATCCAAATCCAGTGCTAACATGAGTCTTTTCAGACATGTGCTTAACTCTACTAGGGCACTGAAAGGCAGAACTGACATGTCCCTACTGTACTATTTAGAGGTTGCCATACAGATGCTAGGATCTTTGATGTAATTTGTGTTCCTTGTTTCAACATCAGCTTTTTCATAATGAGAGTGTTAAATGATCCCAGTTCTGGGGTGCTCTTACATTGAGGGCAAACATTTTGTATGCCCAGCTGCTTTCTGTGGTGACACAGGTCAAAACTGCCGTGTCTAAAGAAAACTGAATGAATGCGATTTCCCATCTGATCTCATTACATTCTGCCTTGTTACAGTTTGGAATTCTATATAATCAATTTTCCATTGTGCTCACTCTGTTTACCAGAGGAAAATCTGCTGTTAAGTATTGTAATGTATGGAGTTTTTCAAAGTTTCAAAGTTTTTATTAAGTCTGAATTTTGAGATGTTTGTTTGCTTTTAAAAGTTTGCTGTATTGAACAGGCCAGCAGAGAGCTGGAGAAACTGGAACTTCCAGTGTTGAAGTGTTAATTGGTGTTGTGCATCATCCATCAGCAGAGCATGAAGCAGCAGTGTTCAGTGCCTACTCCCAAGGGTTACTCAGGGGAAGACTGCGTGCCTTGTGATCTTTCAGTAAAGCATACCTCAACCTCACACAAATAGCCTGTGCTATGTGGTGCTGAGACAGTTGTGAGGTGTAGGCTTTATTCAGTATTTTGAATTACATTCAGTAAATATAGGAAAATTGCTTCATACAGAGGGAAAGAGATTAGTTTTGCCTCTTTCTCCTTTTTGAGGGGAAACCTGGCAGTATTGCTGCTTCTCACTGGTGATAGATGGTTCTTCTGTATCCCCAAGTATAATCGCTCTGAAAGGGAAAGTTGTGTCACTTCTTGTCTTCTACAATGTTTGTAGCAGGGGTGTGCCCCCTTTGGGGGGAGCTGTTCCATCAGCTGCCTGCCCCAGTGCTCAGTAGTTATACCATCAGCTCCACTCTCCTCCCTGCCAGCCAACAAAATGTTCCTTTTGGTTTTTTTTTCTCCCTCCTTTCCAGATCAGTCTCACCTGGATGGCCTTATTTTCAGACTCCTTTAAAGCAATTGTTTGCCTGATTTGGATTCCTGGCTTCTTGCCTTCCCTTTTATCCCTCTCCCCCTTTTTCACCCATGATCCACTGGTTGTTAGTTCGATGTTAAGCCTTCCCAGCTAGGGGGATGCAAAAGGGCTTGTCCTGCTCCGGGTGCTGATGGATGTGGATATTGCTTTTCATCAATCATTCTGCAAACAGGCTTATAACCCTAAAGTGAAATGGAATAAACACCTGTCAGGTGCTATCATACACTCTGATGAGCCTTTGGTCTGCTTCTGGTATAAACTTCTGTAGAGGGGACATCTCTGCTGCCACCCTGAAGAGTGCTGATGGCTTTGCTACCTTCCTCAGACCACTGAACATGAAGCAGCGTGCTGTGGCTGCAGTGAACTGGATGATTTGGTCTCACTGAGGAGTTTGATAGGCTTCCATGTATGCTGAAGGAAGCATCTTATGTGCCCTGGTAAATAAACTGTTCTTTACATAGCAATAGTTAAAACACTTGTGGGCTAAATCTGATGGGAGCATGGCCTCAATAAGACAGTATCAGCATGCTTTGTGTCCTTGGGAGGAGAGGGCCTTACCTAGTTGAAGGAATTATGTCCATGGAGATGATATGAGATGAAGGGTGGTGCGTGCTGCAGGGGACACCATGCCGGGCCAAGGCATAAGGTCTTGCTGAAGGAAAATGAGATGGACTTGCACAGACTGCACTGAGGACTCAGTGTATGATTTCCTTGCTTGCCAACTAACAGTGAGTTTACTTATAGAAGTACAGAAAAAAAGGAAAGAAATTTAAACATCTTCATCTAATTACAGTTGACAAGACAAAGGCAGTTCGACTTTCCAGTACTAATTAGCAAACCCAGAGTAATTAGCTTGCATAAGCACAATTCTTGCATCTTTCCCTAAATGCAATTAATATTGCAAGGGAGGACGTCTCTGGGCTGGGCTTCTGTATCATTAACATCCTTTGCCCTAATTAGACATGGCCGGTAGTGGCTGGAGAAATGGGTTTGTGATTACAACCATAAAAAAATCCTCTAATATTTTATATCCTTCAGGGAACTTGAACCTCTAATTTATTTTCTGATTTAAGAAAAAATTACCCTTATCATTGTGCTGTGTAATTAACAGTGAAACTTTGATTTTTTTTCTCTCTCTAACCTTTCATTTATTTATTTTGCTTTATTCACAGTGTATGTTCCTGTTGTAAGGGAACAGTCTTCTGAGGAGTGGCATGTACCAGGGTCCCTGGTCTGATAGGGCTCAGATGATTTAGCTGTCCCGCACATCTGTGGGGCTTCTGTTTCTTGTATTTGCTGAAATAATGTCTTTTGTTGTGAACTGATGTTGATGCTCATGCACACTTTCCTGCAGTTGTTGTGTATGCATATGTGCGTCTTTCTTGACCATTTTAACAGCACTGGAAGCTTTCTTTATCAAGGCTCCTGCTCCAATATCTTTATCTCCAGGATGTGGCAGGAGATTGCTCTCAGAGTTCACATGTGGCTCCCTGTTTTGTGGTCCAAGGATCTATCTCCTTATGGTATGTTAGTTTAATGTTCTACTGGCAGAGAGCTGAGAGCTTGCTTCCCTCACAGCAAAGCATTGCTTGTTGAAAATGCTTTCTTGTTGTATTCTTTTTCTTTCTCTCCCTGAGGGAGGGAAGCAGAAGAAGTGTTACTTTTTCTAATTTCCATTTGCCTTTTTCATACCCTTTTATAGACAGGAGGAAATTGTTTGGCTCAAGCTTGCCATCCAGCAACAGCTATGATCCCTGATCTTACACTCTCAGTCTGGGTCTGGAGCAGGGGGCATTCATGTCAAGAGAGTTTTTTTCTTCATCATTAATCCCTGAGAGAAGTCAGCTTGGTATTGAAACCAGATCACCTGTATTTTCATTGCCCTGTAGTGCTCAGGGTATCTTTTGGCTTTCATCTTCAAAAGACTGCTTGGCCCATGTGGGCTCTGAAATCTATAGACTGCTCATTGGAACAAATTATATTTCACTCTCCAGCAGATTAAAAAAGGATGAATATAAGAATCAGAAAAATTGCTTGGCAGGGTGGGAGGTAAAGAAGATCTGAAGTCCAAGAATGTAGCTGTCACAAAATGAATGGCATAAGTGGAGTGTCCGTATAGAGGAAATAAAGATACCTTACAATGAAATAATGAATGCCCCTTGCCTTGAGTAAAAGTGTAGGTTAACATTCTGCAAAGAACAGGAGACCTTTATTTGATGGCAGCAGGTCAGGAATAGTTAAGGAGCCAAATCATGTGTTCAGTCTAATGAAACCATCATGTTTTGGATTAATTTAAATGTCAGTCACTACCTACACTGGTGGTTATCAGGAAGAGTTAGGAAGATGGAAGGGAGAGTGCATGAAAGAAGGAAACTGAGAACACTGTGTGTTGTAGTTGGGAGCTAGCTATTAACTGGAAGCAATACTGTTAATTACAAAGAGTTTGGGAAGATCTTAGCAGCAGGAATACATCAACAGGAAGAGATGCACACAGGACATAAACCATTTGCATTCTTTCTGAAAGACACTGCTTTCTAGTGCTTGCACCAGACTTCCAGACTTGTAAGAACTGTAACTTTCGGTACTTCAGAGAAATACCTGGCAAGGATCAAAACTGTTACATTTTCCTTTTCAGATTAGAACAGTGATAATACGAAAGAAGTGAACTTCACTATTGAAAGACCTGCCCTGGGTAACTTACCAATGTAGTTTGTTTAATTCTTGTTTTAGAGTTAATAAGCACAAACTAAGAAATACAATGGTCCAGGCATAAGAACAAAAGTGGTGGTCATTATGTATGGAAATATACATTCTCTAAATTATGATTCCATATTAAACATGGGATTAGAGTACTGAACCATGGTACTTATAAATAACTGAAGCTTTGCTGCAGCATGTACAGATCCAACAGGTTGGGAGGGGAAAGGAGACTACAGATCAGTGGAGGAAGTCTATCGATCAAAAGTGTATTTCATCATTTCTGAATTGATTTAGCAAGGTGCCAGCAAATCTCCTTCCCATCTGACACATTTTATCCTAACACCTTATGTGAGACCAGCAAACCCAAGACAAATCAGTAGTGTGGCACTTGACTGAGCAGCAGCATGAACACAGCAATAGTTCCACTAAGGCAATTTTAGGGAAATACCCAGTTCTCAAATCAGGTTGAAAAACATGAATCTGGTTATAAAGAGGCAGCAAAAAAGCTGATCCAGAATGAAATGATATAGTAACAGAAGACTGGAAGAGGACTTTTAGATCATAAAGTTGAGTCCTTTGGTAACTGAGGCAATTGCAGCGTATACTTCAGTTCGTAAATTTATCAAGTTTGTCTTGAAACTGCTTTGTTTATTTGTGCCATTCCTATCATTGAAAGACTGCTGAGAGCTGCAATCTTCCCAATTCCAACTGAAAATATATGTGCAGCTAATAGTCATTTTTTCTTGTGCTAATGTTCTCCTTAAACTACAGTGACTGTTCTTCCTCTCTCATATTTATGTTGTGACATATTTATAGCGAACAGTTGTTCTTCCCCAGCATTTCATTTGTCTAGGTTAAACAAATCAAGCTCTTGCAGTCTTCTCTTAAAACAGGCTCTTTGGTCTCCTCATGAATCCTGCACCTTTCTTTAAATCTCTTTCCATTTCTGTCTCCTTGAATGATGAGGAAGTAGAGTGGTCATGTCATTCCAAGTGATGTTCCAGCAGTAGCCCCTACAGAAGTATCTTCTGTAGGAGCATCTTGTACCTCTCTGTCCTGCATAGAATCATAAAATCAACTAGATCACCAAGTCCAACCTTTACCTCAGCACTGCCAAGGCCACCACTAAGCCGTGTCACTAAGGGCCCCATCCACGTGGTTTGTGAGCACTTCCAGGGACGGTGATGCCACCACTTCCCTGGCGGCCTGTTGCAATACCTGACCACCCTTCTGGTGAAGAAATGGAGCTCAGCTCTTCCCTTACAGCCTCACTTTACCCATTTCCACTGCCTCATGGCTCTGGTGTTCATCCTGTAGTCAGTTAATGTGCCCAAGGCTTTGTCATCCTCTCTAGTTTCTGTCTCATGAAGACTCAGTTTGTAGGAGTCTTCTGTGGGACTTGCACTATTATATTTCAATTCTGCTGCTGTTCCTTCACTTTTCACCCTGGCTGCTTCTTTCTGATCTCTTTATGCTCCTTTGTGATAAAGCCTCCATGCTTTGTGCTATCAGCAGTTGTCTGTGTGTTTATATTTTTTGACCCAAGATCTTCAGTGAATTTTGTTTGTTTTAAACACATTTTCATGATGGATCTTTGAGGCAGCTTTTTCTCTATCAGGTTAGTTTTACTTCAGCAGAGCCTTTTGTTGCTTGTCTGCTCTATGCAGGATTCACGGTATTTGTATTATTCTTTACTTTATCCTATTTATTTAGAAATGGGATTGTTGAAGGGAGGGGGTGAAATGCAGGAGCCATCGATGCCCTATTTCAACTTTTCTCCCTATGTTTTTACTGTAGAGCTTTGGTTCTCCAGGTGGATTAAACCCTGGAACAGGGGAATGGGAGCACTCATAGTTACTCTCCTTTTCCTTTTCCAGTCTCAGAGCTCTTCCGCCGTGCTTGTTGTAAACAAGTACATTAAAATTAATCCTTGCTGTTCCCTATGCTGTAGGAATATAGTGAGCTCTGAGGAGCAGAGGGATTATTTCTTTTCCTCCTCTTTCAGCGTAGGGAATGATGAACAGCCGCAGTTGGTTGTGTTGCACCTGCTTCACATTCCCTCTTGGAAAATTCCCATTCAACACACAGAACTGTGTCAACACGTGAAGCACCTATTGTGTATGACTGCAGGCAAAGCAGAGGGGGTGGTGGAAGCTTTGGGATCATGGTAGATGAGTGCTGACAAACTGCCTTCAAAGTGGTGATCGGTCCCTGACACTGCTGCACGTTAATATCTCAGTGCTATTTTAATTAGGCTGGAAGAGGAGACTCAGTCAATTCCTGTGGTTTATCTCTGTTTTAAAAATCGAGCCAGGCACATGGGATCAAACAGTACATTCCCTTCAAATTAAAAAGAAATAAACGGTCTGTTTAAAAGTCCCATTACACAAATGAACCTGCTGGTGGATCCATTAACATGAAAGTTTTATGGAACTCAGCAGCACCGTTTGGTTTCAACAGGACTGCTTTAATTTTCTCATCGGGGGTGATAAGAGCTGACATGGGGTTAGGACTCTGGGAGGGAAGGAATGGAGCATCCTGAAGTGGAGAGTTGCCTGACTGCTGTTTCTCCCTTTGGGATCCCTGTGGGAAAACAGTCTGACCGAAACCCAAACAGTATTCCAGCTCAGATGGGATGCACAGACAAGGACCTGATTCTGAGCCTATCATTTAGAGAGATCTCCATGCTATAGGTGCAGCCATAAATCCCAAACTGTACTGACAAACACAGTGGGTTCCTTCTGGCTATTCAACTTGGAAACAGGCTGCAAGTTGGTAATGTGCTCTCACCTTTGCATTGCAGGATTGTAACTGGAGCAAGGACTGCAGAGGGAGAAGGGGTAGGGCTTTTGTCCCCTCGGTTGTGGAGAGGAGGAGAAACATGAATCATTTTCCTGTGCAGAGGATGCTGCTGTGCTGCAGTAAGAGAGGTCGTGTTGTCAGTGCTGCTGTTGTCACTGTAACGTCCGAGTTACACTAAGTTACTTGGTTAAATAAAATGAATGGGATAGGGATATTATCAGAGGCCTTATTATAGTAGGCACAGCCTTGAGATAACAAAAGCATAACTAATACACTTGCAAGTATTGTACTTTTCTAGACTTCATTTGTGTTTACAGAGTCTGTAGGAAGTTTATGGGCTCATAACTCTTGTGGTTTTGTTTTAATTGAGCTAAAATTCCCTGAAGGATGCAGGGGCTTTCTGTTATGTTAAGCACTTGAAAAATAGGGAAAAATCAGATGAGAGGTCCAGGATACCCCTAAGTTTCTGTAACTTCTGTTCCTTTATTCTGCCTTGCCTAAGGAGAAGCTGTAGAAGGAACATGTGCTTCCAGTGCTCAGAAGGTGCAAAAGAAGACTTGATCTGTTGAACTGCCATGTTAGGATGGGACAAAGCAATCATTAATTTCCAGTTTGCTTATGACAAGGATGGAGACCAGTTTTCTCCTGCTTTCACAGACCTGAGGAGTTGCACGACATCAGAAGGGGAGCATCCTGAGAGATCTGATCTGAGAAACACAATTCTGTAGGCACAGCTTTTTCTGGGCATGAGGGTGTGTGTGAAGACCTCTACCTCTACATCTAGGGGGCATTGAGGGCATGTTCAGTGGATGTGCTGGCGGATCAAAGATTGCTGGATACTTTGCTTCTTGCCTAGGGCTGGCTTTGTGTGTACAGAAAGGGAGATAAAGGCTTCAAAAAACACGAGGTTTTAAGACTTGGACCTTGCGCTGAGAGTCTAATCAGCCTCCTGTGTTACTTCTTTTTCTTTCAATCTTTTTGGGCTTCAGTGCCCTTAGAAGAGCTTGTTCCCAGTGGGTTTTGCCTTCAGCTGATCGATGCTGGGTGCAGGTAGTAGTGGTGTTGGTGATAGGTTGGGGTCTCTCTGAGCTGCTCTGTCAGGGCCACAGAGTCCTGCAGCAGGAGCTGTAAAACCTAATTTGCCCATGGAGAGAAGAGGATCATAGAGCAGAATTCTTCCTATGACCTCTTAGTAAATAATGAATTGCCATACCCTACCTCTTTGGAATTGCTTAATTGAGGCTGACAACTCTTTGTTGTACTAGAGGATCTGTCTTGTCAGGAGAATTTTGACTTATTTATGAATATTTCATCAACCTCTAAAGACTGGCTGTATAAAACCGAATTCCTGCCAGGCCCTGTCCTGTTCTGTGCTAATGTCATCCACCACACATCTATTACGCCTTCCCTCCCCTCCGAGCTGCACCTCGGAGTTTATTGTTGGTGACGGCAAGAACATGTTCACCAAAGGTTAAAATGCCACATTCCTATTTTGGCACCAGAACTGAACACACAGTATTTGAGAGGAAATTGCTTTTTGTGCTATGATTGTTTGCTGGCAACTTGAAGGGAACCACAGGGAATAATCCTCACAAGGCTGAAATGGGCAGAGCAGTCTTGGCAGGGCCCTGTAACCTTTGCTTTGTGGCACAAGCAGAGAGATTTCCCACTTCTTATGCATTAAAAGCCCACTGCTTGTTGTTGCAGGAGGGCCTCAAGATGGGTCATTTAGACAGAACCTTAAATCTGCTCCTTAGTTTGTTCTTTGGGCAAGGGTTTGGGGAGCAAGACTCCTTCAGGCATCAGCTGCTTCCCTGAAGGCAGCTGGAGGCTCTGTTGAGAGAGCTGCTGCTTTCCCATAGCTGCATCTCTTGCTCCATTTTCATATTTCCCGTCTCTGGGGGTTCAGAAACCACTCTGAGCATAAGGTGTGGTGGCCCCTGCTCACCCTCTGTCCAGAAAACAGTGCTTCAGCTGTAGAGAAATGTAAAATTGGGCTGAAGATGCAGAGGGAGTGAGAGCTGCTCTTAAAAGCATGTTGAAGTATAGGCTGTGGGTTGTTCCATGTGAGTCGAAGCAAGACGATGAAGTTACATTTTCAAGTCTCCTTTGCTGTCTTTACAGTATTAAGCAAAGATTGATCCCACTGTATTTATGTTAGTAGACAAAGGAACAAAAAATGAATGTTAGATTCCTCTTTCCTTTCACCTTTTATCTTCCTAGGTGGTCGGTAATTGCATAGATTCTTCTCTGACTGTTTATTACCAGCCCAGAAAGCCAACCGCATCCTGGGCTGCATCAAAAGGAGTGTGACCAGCAGATCGAGGGAGGTGATCCTGCCCCTCTGCTCTGCTCTCGTGAG
>JASSUY010022493.1:0-78180 GCA_032466535.1 Forpus xanthops
AGGTCTTCATCCACCGAGCCTTCTTGGTCGGGTGGTCTGTAACAGATCCCCACAATAATGTCTCACATCGCTGTTCTTTCTTTAACCCTGATCCACAAACATCTCCATCGACTGCTCACCAGTTCCCAGACAGAGTTCCATACTCTCCAGCCTATCCCTAACATAAACAGCAACTCCCCCTCCCCATCTACTGGGCCTGTCTTTCCTAAAAAGCCTGTAACCTTCCACTCCAACACACCAGTCATAAGAGCCATCCCACCATGTTTCTGTGATACCTATTATATCATATCCCCATAGACGTGCACACGTCTCCAATTCCTCTTGTTTGTTCCCCATGCTACAGACATTTGTATAAAGGCATCTGAGCCGAGCTCCAGTTGAAGCTGGCTCAGTGGCTGGAGCAGCTGGAGTTTCCCTATACTGAATAGGTGGAAGACTGACGAAACTATGACAGTGAACAACTTTATGCCAGTTTATAAAGTGATCACTGCAACTGATGGCATAAATACAGTATTACAAACCAGCATAAGACTAAAAATATCCAAGTGTCATTCTGCTATGCCAAATTACCTCTCACAGACACAGGGCAAAACACAGAATGAAAAACCCTCACATTTCAGGAGGGCCTTCCAGAAGCACTGCCTCCTCCCATGAAATTGGAAATAAACAAATAAATCCCACCTTAAATACATCTGACTTAAATTCTAAGACTACCCTGCATGCTACTGTTAAACAGTAACTTCCAAAAGATGATTAATGTGCTATCCAGCCAAACTCAGACTCGTCCATTTGGTATTGTTCTGAAGGTTCACACAGGGCCTGTCTATATCTATGAGCATTTTAATACATCATGGTTGTCTGCAGGAGAACTGCAGCTGTGAATTTCATAAAATAATTTCCCTGAGTCCGGAATTGAGACATTAATGTAGCAGACAATGTATTTGATTTTCTCCAATACTTTGGGTGCAGGGTCTTTCATACATTTTAAAATCTAATATTTAAAAATGTCATTTGCTTGCCTAAGGACAGCACAGAGAATGACATTACTGACTCCCAAACAAACTGTGCATTTGGATGTTATTCCTGTTAGTAAGATTTCTACAATAAAAAGGTACATTAATCTGCCACATTTTCAAAAGACTCCACTGTAAATAGTTAGCAAGATGTTCAAATTTCTAAGAACAATGTACTTTAAAATCAATTGCACAACTGTTGGTCACAATTCTAACTGCCAAATACTTGGAAAACTCAGTACACTGAGTATTATGAAGAATTAAATGGGACTGATGTGATCACAGAATGCATGTACACTCCCTGTCAAACCATGGCCAATATATGGTGGAGCTCTCATGCTTCAGGGACTTTTAGTGCTTGAAAGGGTCTCAGGAATCAAACTAATGACAGACAGACAAATACAAGCACCTAGAGATAAGCTAGATATATTTCATTGCTACATTTTACTGAGAGCAAAAAGCCCCTGACAGAAAACATTGAGGCAACTGTAGAGACCATCTTTACCATTCCCCCAGTCCAAGTGAGGATCAGCTTCACCTTCAATAATCCTCTACTACCACTGCTTTCCTGACAAGTGTTAATCAAACATGGTTTTCAATATTACAGTAAGATATGCAAGCTGACATGGACTCACTGTTTTAAAAGTGTTTTGGATGCCTGTTCTTTAATACTTCATACAATTTATATAAGCAAAGCTCAAGTATTCTCTAACTCATTTTGGGTATTTAGCCCAAACTAAAGTACTCCAAGTGAACTAATGCAAGTAAACATATTCAGAATCAGACAGTACACACGATTCTCCAGTAACAAAAACATAGACTGAATGGACATCCATTGCCTTCTTCCTTTATCTTCTTATTTTACTCCTCCCAATATATCCCAATATATCTTGGTGTGTGGTTTACCTTATGTGCAGTTAAACACGCTGTTGTCTCATTTTCAACTTGGCATCCACTGTAACCACCAGATCCTTTCCAGCAGCCCTCTGTGCAGGAGTAAATTGCAATCTCTGAGACTGTTCACACAAGGCTAAACACCTTCAGATCCCACTGGCACAAAACTACCTGTTCTTAGTGAGATGAGGATGTGAAGTCAGGGTTCACTGCTTCTCAAGTGTTCCCCACCCTCCCTTAGGCACATTCCCGCAGGCACCTCACTGAAATGTCTTAATACTCCAAAATCTCTTCACATGTCCCTAAAGAAAAACTGGGAATGGGAAGTTCCCAGTTTAACACCTTTCTTGATTAGGAATGCTTGAGAAAAGGCTTTAACTATTTTTCTAGCCATTCAGCCATGATGGGAAAAATAGCTGAAACTTTTCCAATTATTGAACTTCTAAAAAGTTATCTGAGGGATGGGAACTTGCAGCTGCTTCATATTCATATTCAGAGATTAAGTACAATAGCTGGGTCAAATTACAATGGCAAAAGAGAAGGCTGGCTCGAGGCTTTCAAATCTCTGTTCTGTGGTACTATGCCCAAGGCATACTTTTCAGGTCTTATTAAAAGAAATCCCCTCAAGTATCTTGTGGCCCGCTGCATCCTTATCTTATTCAAGACAGGCTTTAGTTCAGGATTTTTTAAATGACAGGTGCTACTGTATTCTTTTACAGTCTTTTTTTTTTTTTCTAATTATTATTATTTGACCAGACTGTGACTTTGTCCTGTGCTATGCTTTCTTTAGTTTCACTGTAAAAATGTTCTCGTTAGATAGGTAATCATTAAGATGAGGAGTCTTCTTTTGACAAGAATTTGTCCCTTGATGACACCTTTGCTTCAAATGTTAGGCTATAATGTTCATTTTATGTACATACTTACACATCCAGAATAGAGAAGAGACTCAGAAGGGATACAGAAGGCCAGCAGCCTGCCAATTCTTCTGGTTCACCTAATTAGCAATAGCTCCCGGATTAAGAGGATCTTTTGGTGACATTTTCTGTTGAACACTGCAGCAAGGTACACTCATGCAGCTAGCAAGAGAACATTATGCAGGGAGCAGAGGCATATACTACACACATAGATATATCCTATCCCAACCACTGCTTGGTTTCCCTCCACTGCATTTTCCATGTTGGGCTGAAGCTGTTCAGTGCCAGAGGCTCCCTTCACTTTGAAAACTAGGTCACTGAAGGCTTCTTCCTGAAAGCTTCAAAGCAGAGCTTAAGAAGCACAGGTCATATATACACTTCTCCAGTACACTGTTGATGTACCCCACCTTGATTTCACACCCCTTCCCCTTTTTCTTTTCTTTTTTTCATTGTATTTGAAATACTGTGCTCCAGCAGCAGCAGTGCTCCCTAGAGGACATGCAAACGGCTGTTCAGCACTGGAAAGAGTCAGTATGCCCACACTGGGTTGTATCTTCATTCAGTTAGGGACTTCCAACTTGTAGCACAAACAATTTTTGAGAAATTGCCACAAGTGTCCCACTAATACAAAATTCAAGACTGTATGGTCTCAACTGACTTACTACTAAGCAGCTTATCTCACCAGTCTGTAATGGGTGCTATGCTCATTTTTACCAGCGTGCTTTAAGATAATGAACTAAACACAACTACTCAGTTGAGAGTAGGAAGAGCACATGAATCTGCATATATGTGAGTATCCTATCTTGCCACTCCAACTGATTACTCTTACGCTAACGGGAATAAATTCATTATTCCGACTACAGAGGATAACGCTCATAACTCACAAATGTTCTGTTTATGTCTTACAATATATTTCATTGTCAAAATACCTTGTGCACAATTTAAATGTGCATCACTCTGCATGCAGCATCTCAAAGGCAAAAGAGTTTTGGTATGTACTGTGATTCTTCAGTAATGCAAATATCAAAATTATTTTAAACTTCTTGAAAATTAACACCACATTATTTTGCACATGAGTTCAGACCACCATGCAGTGAAAGGGAAAGCCCAGAGGTGAGCCTGTTTGTAAGCATTTGACTTCTGGTATTATTATGTTTTAAAATCCATTTGTTGTGAAATTGCATAGTCTGAAAAAAACAAAAAGGTGAAACTTACAAACTGCAATGCAAAGCTCCATGATCAGATCATGGTTCACACAGCATTTTAGAGATCAGAGATGGAAAGGTAAACTGAAAGACTGATAAATTAGTACAAACCTTGTTATTTACTGCACATAATTTTATGATTAAACTTAGGATGGATTTTGTTTCACTGGACTCTACAAGTTTGTACACATCATGATCAATATCAGTTGCAGGTATAGTGGATGCACTGCCATATGAACTAATTGCAAAGCTGTCACACAGCCCATACTGCTGCTGATACAGTTGCTGGTGAGGGCTATCAGAATCTGACTGGTACATGTGTCCTCCCTCATGTGGGTCATGCAGAGAACTGAGCGGAGCTCAGTATGGTGTGGGAATACCATAGTGACTGTACTGAGGCAAGCATACTCTGTTGATACCAAGCATGATTTCCACATATGTGTCTTTGAATATCATTATTTACTTAGATAAACCCTACTGTTTAAGAGAACAAGCAGCTAGGGGCCAATGAGAAGAACTGAAGCTGCAGACACCCTTGAAGGTAAAAGTCCCACAGGATTTTAGCAATCGAGATCTGAACTTTCTGCAAAATTAAAAAGTTCAGCTATGTAACTTAACAGAGTTAACCTGCTCCAGAGTTAACCTGCTCCAGAAGCCCTCTCCACCATTTCAAAGCAATCTTCAAAATAAATGTGATTCTGGGGACAGTTACAATCATTGTTTTTCTATGGGTGTTATTTGAACAGAATATTCAGTTATTTTATAAAACTAATGTACTGCTGGACAATAAAAAGCAAATCATAAAGTATATATTTGAGGGACATCTATATGCTCCATCCACAATGTAAGGGAATAGAAAACAAGAGGTAAGCTAGCTGGACAACTGCAAAATTTATCATTGGGACTGAAATAATTGACTTACTTTTCTGCTCCACTCTGCAAAATGTGTGTTAACAATATACAAAACACTACAGTAGCTGGGAGGAACATACAACCCAAGGATTTCTTACCCAAGTATAGCTCAAACTGACACCTCTCTCTAACTTTCTCAGGCTTTTTGCCCTACTTCTCTTTCATGAGACAAACCACCCTTAATATGTAAGCCTATGCATACTAAACTCTCTCTGCTGCTGCTTGGGAACAGAAACATGTTGAATCAAAGCACTTACAAAAGATACAAGTATCTCCCAGATCAGCATACCCCTGTCAAGAATATCCCTAACCCTTCTGCAAAGCAATAATCTACATAATTATGAGGAATCCTGCTGAAATGTGTGCGCTGTGGCAAGGCAGAGCGCTGCGAGAGGCTGTGCCAGGCTCTGTCAGGGAGATGCATCAGGGAAATCCCACACTTCCACACAGCCTCGCTGAACCTTACACAGAAGCCAGAACATTTGGCATCTCACTGAGCCCTGCATGCTATCAAAACAAATAGATATAAGTACTTAGGCTACAAAACAAATAGATAGAAGCACTTAGGCTACAAATAGACTAAAAGTTGAGTTAAAGGTTACACGCATATTCTCCTCCTCTGCTTGTTCCTGTTGCTTGGTTCCATGAACATATGTCACATGTACAAACACACTGGGACAGTGAAACTCTGCTGCAGAAGTGCCCACTTTGGCCCAAGACGATTCTCCACCAGCAGTGGCCAAAAAACAGGCTCAACTTCTCTACAGTTCAGCTCATCACTGTGCTCCCAGGGCTGTCTACACTTCTGCAGAGGAGAAAGGAGTACAACTCAGATCAATATATCAGAGCTGGAGCAGAACACAGGTCTCAAAATGCTCAGTCTCCTAAGTTTTTGTTTGTTTTGAAGTGGATTAATGCTTTAAAGCACATCTTTTGCCTCCCAAGAAAAGCACTGCGTCATATCAGAAAGTCAGGCAAAAGGCTCGGTCTGGGTTCAGCCTGATCTCCAGGGGTATGTCCCAGAACTAAGCAAACACAGAGGAAGTTTACTCCTGAGACTCAGTTCCCATGGGATCTCCTTCCTGAAGTAGCACTTGAGGTAAACTGTGGGCGATGCCACAACATGGAGCCTTGGTCATCACCAGTGTGATCGCACACAGGGGCAATGACTCGATTTTTGGTGAAATACAGATGCAACCAACTGATTTAAGGTAGTGCTACAGTCTTACATCCCATTTCCTATTACCAGTTCTCCAGAAATCTTTTCAGGTGTTAACATTCTCTGAAGACTCTATAATATCCAATCCTACTACACAGCAAAAATTATGACAGGATAAAGTGTGAAAAGCAATAAAAATCCTTCCTGACATTTACAGAAGACAATTTTCTGAACAGAATATCTCACTATGAATGAAATAATAAAATCAAAGAATGCAATATGGAAATAAATATCTTGGAAATGTAAGCTATGCTCAAACTAGTAACACAGCTATGGGGCAAAAAAGAAATCTTGGGAACAGCAGCTGGAAGAATCAAGAAATACTGTAGTAAACACACACAAACCCACATGAAATATTAAAGTATCATCACTTATACTGACATGATTTCACACTCAGAATTCCTCAGCAGCCAATTATTTCTCATCACAAATCCAGCTTGCTGCTTGTGCTACAAATCTCAACTGACTCTAATAAGGAACTAATTAACAAAGATTAGCACCCTTTCTGTGTAACAAGCCACAAAGCCAATCAAGACAAGATGATAACAAGATGCAATCAAGAGATATTAAAGACAACAAAATAGTGCCTAAGACTAGGAAGAAATATGCTGCGAGATGAGAAACATCCATCCCCAGAGAAGTCTTATTATTGGTTGCTTCACATTTCAAATATTCTTTCAAACTGCTGAAGAGAGGACAAGGTTTACTCTGACAACTGAGAGTTCTGCTGAGTTACTGAGACTTCTGAACTCTAGGAAATCTTTGCCCTGTTGTCTTCCAGCACCAGCAAGGGACCTCCTAATTCATTTGTCAGGGAATATAATAGCACTACCTACACACAAGGTAGAAAACACACAGCAGGCTCTGGTATCAGTCCCCAGGGCTACATTGCAATTCACAGCAGAAGGCTTTTGTCCCTTTGCACATATCTCTGTGGTGTGCAGGAGCAGCCAACTCAGCTGAGCACAGCACTCCAAGATGCACCCACCCCAGAGCAGGGGTGGCATGAAGCAATTCCCTTTCCCCTGCTGAGGGCAGATAATGAAACACTGGAATGGAAAGATGCTCATGATGTTAATCACCTGTGACAACAGCATTAAACGGAATGATTCTCAGACCTTGAAACCACTTAGACACCAAGGGAAACCCTAAAGCCTGATATGTATACAGTATGCAAACCAAGACTGAGAGTGTGGGTCAAACATAATTCATGTCTATTTTCTATTCTTTACAATTGCAATGATTTAGGGATAATCAGAAAATAGCAATTCAATCTGGCATGGAAGTGGGAGGAAACAGGTGGTTTTTTGTTTGTTTTGTTGCTTTTTTTTTTTCAAAATTGCTTCTAATCTGATCTTTTTTTCCAAAAAAACACTGAATAAATATCAGAACAGGAGAAATCAGAACAAAAGCAGCTATGGTCCAATAGAAAGAACAAATATTTGGAGATGTGAACTTCAGTCTCCTTGAGGTGGCTTCATGAACAAGCAGCCTTCTGGCTGTTCCTGTAACACTCTTACTTTTGCCAATGCCCTGTCATTTCCACCACTGTCCATGCATTTCCATGGGCAGGTCTATATCTATGAGACAGCTTTTCACAAACCAGAAATTTTAAAGATTTGACAGTTGGGTATTATTTTCCAATTAAATATGTATTTTTTAAAAATAATTGCTGTCTCTTAATCATGTATAATTGCACTGAGGCTGTATTAAAACACAGCTTTAATGTTAGGAGCTAAAACAACTCCAACTGTAAAGAGTTCTTGAGTAATACTTAACGCTTCTATAAAAAGCAACATGTCAATTTTATTATAAATTTCTGCTAAAACATAAGTACAATAAAAAATGTGATACTTTCATACCTTGTCTGTACGAAGATCTAAATCACCACAAGTAATTCACATTTGAATGTGAAAGTCATTTAATTACTTCTAAATGGAAATAAGATGGGAGTTAAAAGGCACTGTATTCACTTAAAGGTCTGTGATAAGATCTCTCAACAGAACATCTCAATCCTTCAAGTATTTGCCCTGTAATAGCATTAACATGCAATTCACAGGACATACTTTATTAGCTACCTTTGTTTCAACAAAAAGATGTTTCACATTTCCATTCCCCCATCAAAACCCAAATGCAGTAACAGCTTGGTTTCTGTAATGAATTCCACAGTAACCTGCATTAAGAACCAAATGTGGAAAAATAAGTCTGATCTGAAATGAATCATAATGATAGCCAGAAAAACACAGCCATCACTGATCACTAATGTACCTTCCTCCCTGTCCGACTCAATATTGGCTGGAAAGAACTGCCCCAGCCTCAGTGTGCCGTCTATGCTGCCTGCCCAGGAGTTCCTACTCTGGTCTCTTGTGCCCCAGCAAGGTTGTGAAATGCACTGCTGCCAGGCAAACACAATCCCTCACTCACCTGTGCTGAGGAACATCTCACTCAACTTTAACAGTTAAAAAGAGGCCTGTCGCAAAATGAATACATTACACACTGTAATTTCACCATTATGCGTAATTGCGTAATGAGAGATCACTTCAGCAGTTCTGTAACCAGATATAGCCAATGGTCAATGCAAGGCAACTACAAAAACTTACAGGATAAAAAGCAGCTGAAGGGACCATACGGCAAATGGGAACACAGAGCCATGTACAGTCTAGAACACCTGTAGAGCACATCAAGACCACAGCAGCCTTCCCTGGTGCATCATGGTACTCAAGATCTCACTTTGAAAAGCAAAATACCTGGGTTCAAAAGCCTCTATTCCTTATGGTAAATAATTAATTATTCCAACAGAGTAAAGTTCAGCAGGTGCCAGAACACATGCAGGCTGACAGCTTGTATCTGTGCAAATAGTTTCACTGTGGATGCACATTTCTGAGCAGTATTTAGATGTTTTTGCATGCCTATGTCTGTGTGTCTGTACATGTACATGAAGCTTCTCCCTCTAAGAAAATACTGGGGATGTGAGGAAATTATGTACCTGTTCCCTTTGCTGACATCATTGAAGTGAACATCTAAGGAATGGAAAAAAAACAAAACAAAATCCAGAATTGTGAAAAATGCCTGGAAAGAACCCATGGGTGGATGATAGTGGATGAGATCACTCATAAAAACAAAGCAAACATGCCCCCTCTTGCCTCCACATGTTTGAGGCAGTGTGAAGTGCTCCATGCCAGAGATTTTATCATGCATTTTCACTTCAGAGCTAAACGACTTGCTGGGATTTACAGGCGAGATGGCCTTCAGCTACAGCCAAAACGTGCTGCCGCTCCTCATTCCATATTTCTCCTGCTCCTTACCCCCCTCCCAGCTGCAGAAAAGCTCCATGACTGCTTATTTGCTTATTTTCTTATTCCCAAGAAAATCAGGCTTAGGATTTAGTACTGCATCCACTTGTGGTACAGTACCTTGTAAGTAGATGGAAAAAACACCTCTGTGAAGTACACAGACACAACACCAAAACATAGCACATGGCACAGCAGAGAATAAGGACTTCTTGCTGCAAGCTATGGACAGACTGTTGGGAGTCTTTGGTTGAGCTACATGGTGAAGACGAAAAAGTAGTCTTATAGTAATCAAAGAAGCGCTGACGGCAAGGCTGCAAAATGGTAAGACCAGACCGCTGCTACTTCCAGTACTGAGGAGAAGGCAGCAAGAAAGAGAATTTTCTTCACTAAAGGCTGAAAAAGAGAATATGAAATCTAAAGGGCCAGAGGCAAATTTCATATTTCTTGCAGGTTGAGGAGGTAAGTACACTTTGATCAGACAACAGCAAATAATGGTGAGTAAACAGTAGATATTACTTGGGAATGTCTCACTAAATGCAATAGCACTTTCATCAGGAGTAGAGGAAAAAAAATCAGGAGTAAAGTGCTTCATTGAGTGTCCACAATCTTTGGCCTCTTAACTGAGTCAAAGCAAGGAGAAACCTTTAATTCTACGGATCACCTTTAAAGAAACTATTCTCCATTCCTATAAATGAAATTAATACACAAGTGACCCTAGGGGCAGTGAGGCTCTGCTGAGATTTGGGATAGCTGTCTTCCATTTTGCACAATTAAGATTGATGTCTGATATTTCCATAACCAAGATCAAGAGAGATGCCAACTCTATTGCATGTCTTCAAGCTACCTACACCTCATTCTTGACAACTGGGTTAAGCTCATTTCTTACATAGTCTGATTTCCTTGTATTTTTGTATAAATGGCATTTTAAACACAGTTTTAAAAGCGCTCTTAACCTGCCCTCTGAAGCAAGCAGGCACAAATGGGGCTTTGACACTGTCTCTTGCACTGAAAAGATGATAATACAAATGCCTAAAAATCCATAATGTAAAAGCAATTCTTGAAAAGGAGCGATTTCTCCTAGAGCTACATTCCTGATATATGTCCTATTATTTGAAAAACACTTCTTCATAAAGTTAACAAAAAATAATCACAAAACCAGATAAAGGGCAAACCAATGTATTTCCGCTGATGTAAACTTCTGACCAGGATCTCTTAGTAGCTAGAGTAATCTCGGAGCTCATTTAGAAGAGGGGTAAGCTCTATACCAGCTAAACACTGAGCTCAACAGAAATTAGGTAGTCCTCATAGTTCTTCAGTGTTTCTAGCAAAATAACCCCCACAGTTCCTCCTTCACCAAAGTACCACTCTACGTATCTCTTGGGCAATGTATACATAAGCAGTAGGCAGCATGGTACATGAAGAATAAACCATGCCAGACAAACTGATTGCTATTTGGCAGAATTACAACAGCAGAGGCAGGCAGCCACCCAGGTGATGAAATCAGATGTTAGCCAAGTACCTGACACTGCACCCTATAAATTAATTATGAAAATGCATAGAAACATCCCAAGAAATGCATGCTGGCATGGAAGCTGAAATCTGGCTGTTAAAAATAACAGCTCAGTCTGTCATAGAACTGTCTGCTCCTGGAATGCTTTCAGGGAGTAAAAACCAAAAGGGCAGGATTCTGCTGTCATGCCCATCCATCCCTGCTGCACCATTCAGGGAAGGCAAATGACTCTCCATCAGGGCAAAGGTTTATCCAGTGAAACTACCAGAGCTCCCTGAGCTAATCCCTAGAAACACAGCATGGCTATGTCCTGAGCAAAACATACTCCTTGCTCGGAAGTTATTACGCCTTGAAAAGTGTGAATGTGGACATACAAATCATTGGGATTGAATTTGCAGACTCTTAGCAGGTGAGGTAAGCTCTAAAGCTTCTAAAAATGAGAAACCTGAGCCGTGTAAAAATCTCATCAAAAGGCCTATTTATAAAGTATTTCCTATAAATTAATATTTTAACTCAGGAACTGCTTACGTGAGAATTATTTCTTATCTCAAGGCCCTTCAGCATGTCCAAATGGACAAATCCCTTTTGTCAGCTGAGCTCCATTACTCTTTTCCGAATGAATGCCTCTGGGATGGATATAATAGATATAATTTTAACAGCATATCTAGTCTTCTAATAAAATTATGCCAGACACTGTCTGCACAGAGATTTGACACCAGAAGGACTCTCCAGTGAGTTTTTGCTCCTGTTATGGTGGGTAACTTCTGAGTAGGCTTGAATCATATGGTGCTCATCCAGCTCTTTTTATTCCCCCCTAGGAAGAATGTTCCAATATGGAACTACCTGAATAGAGCTGCCTTTCTAACAAGAGTAGTAATGTCACAGACACCATGGTGAACAGTCTCCTTGCTGTTATTTACCACACTCTACAGCCCTAGCTTTGATGTTACTACCTGAAAAGCCAGGGGAGCCCAAGTTCAGGTGCTTCGCAGCACGGTACCCTTCATTTCTAAAGTTGAAGTGACAGGCCAAAACTGAAAGGTCTGCAGCAATCCTCCTCAAGCTCTTGGGTGACTGGTTTAACATCTCTGAGTCCATCACCATGTTTCTGATTTCATAAGACACATGCTTTTGGTGTGACCTGCCTTAAAAGTGACTGGATGCAGGGCAAATTCTGCAAGACTTTACACACTATTTGGCCACTATTCTTTCCCAGCTTCCATTCATTAGGACTGGTGTGATTCTAACCCAGCTGATAGCTGCCCTGGCATATTACCTGTTACGGAAAAGTTATTTGCTGGGGCAGGCTCTCTCTGGCAATCACCTGCACATTCCCAGCAAAAACACTCTCTGAGATTACATGCTGACTTACCCAAATGTGTGAAAACTTTTTAGTCAAAGCCAAGTGCACAAAGAATTAGGAGATACAGCCCCAGTAACAACAACTATTATTTTTGCTTCTATCCCTCTATCTACAGAATACTGGAAGCATGAATTCACCACTTATCCTACGCTCTGCACACAGAACATATGCTGAAGCTTTTATTGTGAGGGGAAACAGACACACTCCAAATTGAATAACTTGTTCCAACCCATGAGTTGAACAAGGTTAGCAGCAGAGCTGAAACCCTGAAGGTTGAAGTTTTGGCAGCTTCAGATCTCCATGTAGAGACACATAACATCCACAGTAACTGAGTAATAATACTTGCAACCAGCTGCAATGCGTTTTTATCATCCACTAGATAGGAACAAGGACTTATTCTCTACCACCGTGGATTACATCTGCTCTAATGTACCACTCACAAGCACTACAGTAACAGATGAAGATTCATGTCCACTAAACCCAGAAAAAGAATATTGTTGTGGTTTAAGTCCAGTCAGCCACACAGTTTGCTCACTCACTCCCCTCTCTTTCATCCCCCCAGCTCCCGAAGGGATGGGGAGGAGAACTGAAAGAATGCAACTCCCACAGGTTGAGATAAGAACAGTTCAGTAACTAAGGTATAACACAAACCATGGCTGCTACCACCAATAATAATAATGACAAGAGAAATACAAGTGAAGAGAATACAACTGCTCATCACCTGACGACCAAGCCACGAACTCTTCCAAGTTCCTACTCCCAGTTTTTACATCCTGGGCATGACATGCTATGGTATGGAATATCTCTTTGGTCAGTTTGGGTCAGGTGTCCTGATTCTGCTTCCTCCTGGTTTCCCCTTCTCCCTGGCAGAGCATGAGGCTCAGAAAGTCCTTGGTCAAACCAAACATTCTAAGCCATAACTAAAAACATCAGTGTTATCAGCACTGTTCCCAGGCCGGAAGTCAAAACCACAGCACTGCACCAGCTACTAAGGAGAAAAATGACTGCTACTGCTGAACCCAGGACAAATATTTAAGTAGATGCAATGCAGGCTCCGTTACTTAAGCAGACCCTTACTTAGAAATCCACTGTGTTTTCTCAAGCTCCATCCTACAGCACCAAGTGTGCAAAATCTTCACAGCTTGCTTTAGTTTGGAATGTAGACTCCCAGCAAAGAATCCAGGACAAATACACAATGTCTCCTATTTCTACATAAAAAAAAACAAAGTTGGCAAGGATGCATGTTAATTATAGGCTAAAAGGCCATATGACTTTCTTCAGATCAACTGGAATCTTACGTACTATTTTGAACAGATGATCATGTGTCTGCTGTTAAAGGAACTTAGTAAACGACATTACTGTTAGCAAATTCAGAGAAAGTTTTGGGTGCTCTAAGAATACAACCATCATGACATGGGAGCAGTAACAGACATTATGTACATATTTCTATTATATTTCTTTTTGCACTAATGCCAGAACTCAGAGAACTTTGAATTTGAATGACTACTAGAAGAGCTGTATATTTTGTTAAGCTATTTTGTATTTCACTAAAAATATCCCTCTTTAATTAAAGACCATTGTTTTTCAAGGGCAACAGAACTAAAAATTTTCTTCCTTTTCCATCTGAATGTGAGCTGAGTGATAGCGGCCAGGAAGATTCTTGATTCAAATTTTGTTCTGCTCAGATCACAATGGAAATAACCTCCAAATCTTACACGTGAATTTGCTATTTTAGTAAAAGTGAACAAATTCTTTTCCCTGGGATCCTTCCTTTGCAAACAGATACTGTGATTTTCTAGACTGAATTCTCCTCTACTGGTTGATATAAACATATAATGGTTTCTACAGGAGTCTGAACTGTTGCCTCCTTTTCTGGTCATGTCCTTCGGACAGAATTAGTGGCATGCTTTAGAGATAACTGCCCTTTCTCCTCTGAGCTCTCATAGGCACTCCTGCAAATTAATAAACTTCTCACTCTTCTGTTCCTAAAGAGAGAGCAGCATGGAACTGCCCCATCCTTAAACTAAGATCTAAGTGTATAAAACCACCAAAATCTGTATTGCTTACTTGGTGTTAGATACTCATGCCAATCAACTCCTCCTCCCTTCTTCACCTCACACCAACTGAGAAATCATCATGCAATGCTGCGGTATACATCAGTGCTAAGAGAACCATCTCAGGCGATGGAGCCCAAAATCCAAATATCCTTTTAACCTTACTTCACACATAATCACGAATGTTATTTACAGTCAGAAAGTTATTTCTTCCTCTTATTAACCTTGGTATTATCTTTCGCCAGCCAATTTTATACTGCACTTAAACTTCTCATAAATCTGTTACCTAATACTTCCTGGACATCTCCCATACTCACCATATGCTGTGTTTTGCTTTCAATACAAGACTAAACCTAGCAATCTTGAGTTTTACAATTGCCTTCTGAGAGCAAATACCTCCATGTCTTGTATTGAATCATGCAGTACCTTATTGCTCATCTACTTTTTCAAAAGCAACAAAGGTAGCAAATAAACTTTACTTTTTAACAGAAGGCTACTGAGGGCAGAAAAGCAAAGAACTGCAGGAAGATGTACAGGAGGAGTGTGGGTAACACTATGGCATGCTCCGTATCTAATGCAACATCCCTTTGATCCAAAATTGTTGTCAGAGGGTGCTACTGTATGGGACTGGTGCTTCCAGGAAGTTTGATGGCACTGTACTTGGAAAGCAACTTGGCAAAAAATGAGAGAGAGAGCAACCCCAATACAGCCTGTGCCAGAAGAATGAAAGAGAAGGACACAAAGTCAGCCAGATTCTCAATTGGTCTCACTTTAAAAAACTTCCTGTTTTGAAGAAGTGAAGAACTGATGGAAATTCAAAATAAGTTACACCAGAGCTGAGCAACAATTTACTTATGGGCAGTTTTGATAAGATCCCTTTGTCTCTTCCTTTGAATCCCACATCATATGTCTTACAATGACAGGAAACTTCCAAAATACTTATCTATTACATGCTTCTAGTAAAGAAAGTGTCTTGGCAGAAAGAAGAATTGAAACTCATTTGATAGTTTTCAAATTTCATAGACAGCTGTGGGGCTTCTTTTTCCCCTTGCTCTTACCCCTGCAGAATTAATTTCTGACAAACTGAACCCAGCCTGTGTCCACATTATCAAGCAACACTTCATTCAAGCTGCAGAGACTTATTCATCAGGTGTCCAAAGTACGTACACCAAGTTAAAGGACCAAGTAGGTAACTGACTTTTACTGTTTTGTCCCTGTGTTTTGTTCCTGCTTTTCTGTGGAATCAATGGAAAAATTCTGAAATAAGCATGCTTTTGAAGTGACAGATGCCACCACTGTTAATTATTCCACCCATTAGAAGCCAAAGTATAAATCAGTTTTTGTCTGGTGACTGTCACACAAAATTTCCAGAGCACAAAAGACATTGCAGATCTGTGACATGGCTCTGTTCTTCTCATTACATAAGAGATAAAGATATGTATACTTAATAAATACATTTACTTTAGTGAGATGAAGACAGGCCTAATTCAAGTAGTAGCACTTTCAAAAATCGGCACACCAGTATAAGACAAATTTTATTTTCAACATGGCCTTCATGACAGAGCATGGGTTTTTACCATTTATGTTTCTAGTAGCTGCAGCTAAAAATGTCAGAGATGAAACTGCTGCACAAGTACACTTTCTTCAATACGAGAGCCAAACATTCACTTCTATCATCAGCTCTGCAAGAAAAGCTTCCTTATTCATAAAGTATTGATTCAGTGTAAGTTTCCCATATATTCTAAAGTGTTTAGGATTAGAGGGCATTCAAGAAAAGGACTGGTTGTTTTACAGTAACAGTGGTAACAGCAGTGCTGTCACAGCTCGAAAAGCTCCAATATGTGATGGTCACATATAGTAAAGCTGGAGATGAACAGAGGAAGCCTCGGGAGACAGGACTCTAGAAAGGTTTTCATATGCACCTCTTTTCTGAAAATCCATCCCTGTTCCACCAAAGTCTTACACTGTGTGACTGCCCTTAAACATTGTACTTAAACCTCATCAACTTATAGGAGAATAAAACACTTATGTTTGGCTGAATAGCAACAGACAATTGGTTAAGGGATGGGGAACAGCCCCATGCTTAACCTTGGTCCCACAGAAATCAATTAAGGCCCATAAGTACCCTCCTGACATTTCTGAGACAGGGAGTTAAGAGTCAAAATCAAGTTCAGAAAGCTGAAGCTGCTCATAAAGTGTTTCTCCACACAAACCATAGGAAGATGAGGAGGTAAAGAATGAAGAGCTCCGAGTAAAATCATGTATGCAGCATCATTTTCACAACACACAACAAAATGTATGTGCATGTCTGCTCCTGGTCTCAATGCATTCCTACCCCTACTTTTATTTTAAGGTCCTCACATTTTTCTGCAGAGGTGAGAAGACAATCCAAAAATCAAGTGAATGAATTATTTTGCTGTTAAGAAATATCTGTTTCCTCCCTTCTTTGTTTACCTTTTGAATTAATTGTTTAACATAAAATACATTTTTCAGCTGTTAAATTCTTCACAAGCATTTTTAAGTACTTGGGGATTTCACGACTGAATTCAAAACTCAAAACTTGATTTGAACTTAGTCCTGGATGAAGGCCTTCACTGTGATATGCTTACAAAATTAGAAATATGAAATGAAGAAAGTCATTTGAGACTAGTTTACTGCATGATAATTTTCACAGCTGGAACTGCATATGTTTCTCTCCAAATGGGAACAAAGCATGGCTTGAAAAACTTGCTCTCTATGGCAAAGGAAACTTAACACCCACCAAAACCTTGCACTTTGGAAGCTCTTTCTGCCTGCTTCAGCTTGTGCATCTGAGTAGCTCTTCTCCAGCACTGTCACGTATGTCTGCAATGGACCAAATGCTCAAGTGTACACTGGCAGAAGACCAGTAAGTACAACACAAATGACTTTCATTACCATTAACAGAAGCCAGATTGTTTATTTCTGATGGTTTACTCCTCCAGTGATACAGAGTAGTCCAGGAATGGCACAGCCGTCTGCTATTAGACCAAAAAGAGTACTCTAGAAAAAAACAACTTAATACATGTTTGCTTTTGCACCCTAGATTTACACTACTGGTGTAACTGTCTAGAGCACAATCACCTTCATCTCGGGGTATTAGTAAATATCTCTTTTCAGTTTCAAGCTGCAATGGATTTTTTGCAAACCCTGTACTATTTACTCACTTGGTTACATTTTTATCTTCTATACTTCTCACATGGTGTTTTCTTTGGTACATGCACAGTAGCCCTTGTTGCAGTAGTCACAGCTATACATATAAGCATATAGACGAGGCTACATTTTTGTGCCAAGTCAGTGACTTACAAATCTTCTTTCAGGCTGAAATTTCTCAGGCTTGATCAGAGGCTGGAGTTGATTTTGCTGATGCCATTTTTGTTGCAAGAAAAATACCTGTTCACATGTTCTCTTTCTCTTTTGAAGGCCAGAAACTCAAAACCAAGGTCAAATTTAGAAGAAATAGCTTGAAAATAGTCAAAGCCAAGCACCAGTTTTCCATTAATTTTACACCAATGTAACTATCAATTTCATTGACTTTATTCTTCACACAAATGCGTATAAAGGACACCACAGCTGGCTCCCTTGCAGAGCAAGTCTCAGCCTTCCACCTCTAATACAAATGACTGCCTTGAGAAAATCAAGATGAGGCTGCAAATACAACTTGCACTTAAATGTTTAATTTGGCAGCTGCACAGACGATGAGCACACTGTATGTCTACCTATACAGTGTGATGGACTGTAGCACAGACAGTCTTCATCAAGCTGTGCCTGCATTAGCAGCGCAGGAGTGCCCAGACAGCCAGGGCATGGGAGCTGCGACAGCCAGCCCACTGCACAGCACTGCAAGGATGAGGCACCGTGTCAGTAAGGGGGCATCTGCCTTGTCCTTTGGGACACTCTTCATGCCCTCTGACAGAGATGAAAAAGAGCTATGTCCCTCCACTGCTTTATATTATACGCTCATCTTGCCTTCAGGACAACCCTCGGAATGATACACAGCACACACAACAATGCCATCACTACAGCAGCGGATTTGTTATGTTGACAAATGAGCCTCAGACAAGAAATTGCAGCCACATGCTTCCAAATGACTCCATCTCACCCCCTATCCTTGCTCTGGCTAAAAGGAAAATAGCATTTAATATTTCAAAAGTGTTCCTGCTATGAAAGGGTTTATGACAAACATTTTAATGATTTTAAATAGCAATTGGTACACTAGGTCTTCAGACGAGAGAGAAAAATCGCTCTTGTTGTAACTTGTGTTATCTTGCAATGCCCTCTCCAGTGGCAAGGTCCTTGGATTATACAACAAGCTGCAAGCTGAATATAAATCAACAGGAGCAATGTTTTAAACCCACCTCCTTAATAAGCAACTGAGAATTAAATATAAAGGCCCTCTGTTAGTACAAAGCAGCAATGTTTCCCATATTTTTACAGCTGATTTGTGCCACTTGAGGCTCTAGATTCCTTTTAGGCACCTGTTTTAGACTCCTCCATCAAATCTTTAGGCTGATTTGGACAACTGACACTGGGTCTGATTGCAGCTGCCCTTTGGAGACTCCCTCTTTCTCCCTCTACAACATTACTGCACAGCCTAGTTGTAAGTTTTCAGCTAGACATGAAAGTATGCCTTAGAGTGAAGGTGAACCTCAAATGCAAACATGGAAATTATCTGTTTGGTTTAACCTTTAGCTGGTTCAGGCTTTATGGGCATGGCTCCATCATGGATTTGAGAATTCAAACTGCCACTTAACTACGCTGCAGATGTTTCTCATGTCAGCTTCTGGGATTTGACTACAGCTTATATTTAGCAAACATAAGAACAACAAAAAGATTTGCTCTAATTTAGGCATCTTTGCTTGAAGATAAGGATCTGCATTTCCATTTCCTTCTCTTATTTTCATAATGTAAACCCAGCAAGCTGTTATTCACCAAGCATGTTACCAACAGTGAAAGGAGGGAAACACAAATGTCTGTGCATTAAAGCAGAATCAGAGCTGTAAAAGCACACCAAGCCAAAAGCAACCCTATTTAAAGGATAGAAACATGCTGTGAGGTATCCAAACATAATTGATAATGTTCTTGAAATGTAGAATTTTTACCAAAAAGAGCACTCATCTGTTTTCCTTCATCACCCAGAAAAATTCAGACAAAAGAACAGGCTGTAATATTCAAATGAAAATGCATGCATTGCACAATAACTTCTTTCTTAACCTTAGACTTTCTTATCAATTTTTTAAAATGTCATGTTTTAGCAGTACTTTTCTATCCTGCAGCTCAACTCATTTCACCCTGTGTACTTCAAAAGAAATCCTAACAAGAGAGGCTGGTCTGTCTGTAATGTTTTGGGGGAGTGGCTATCATTCTCTGTCATACTGAAAACCTAGGAATGTGGGAATGATTCAGAATCAAAGGAAGGGGATGTCATCAAAGGTCCTGGGAGACAATGAGTATCTTCAAGTAGGAAATGGGCTTTTTTAATGCACAGTTTAACACTGAGAATGAATGCAAATACCTAACCTGGTTGTACAGAGGAATGGAGGACTCTGGGGGGAAATAGAATGGGTGGAGATACCACATGCATGGAGGGTATGCTGCAGTACACTGCAGATTGGGGGCTGAGTGGTTTCTTCCATGTTTTTCCTAAATTTTCAGTGTCTGTCAAAGTAAACAGCCCCAATTATATTCAGATGGATTGACACATACAGAGCTCAAGCCTGGGGAGAAGACTATTTCAATAAGTAGTTGGAGTTACTTTAGGCATGAGGACATCAAGTTTTAGTCTTGCTTCTTCCTCCCCCTGACATTTTAAAATGTCAAGCTACGGTCCATGTTGCTGCCCTATTTCTCACCTAGTCTGCAAGTGAGCAAGGGAAAGTTACCTATTTACTGCATAAAAGCAACCACAGTACCACTGGCAATTTTAAAATGAGAAATATGCAGCCACAAAGTTGGAGTAAAGGCATAAACCATATGCCAGGAGCTATGATGTGGTCTATTTAGAATTCTTATTTGATAGATGTAAGTTTGCAAATACCACCATCCCCTGAAAAATCCATGAAGTCTCTGTGCTGGATGGGGTCTATCATACAGCAAGGAAAGCTGGCTCCATCCATGGCTGCATTAGTGTCAAACAGCACTTGGACTGCAGAGAGCTTCATGTGCATACCAAAGCAAGTTACAAGTTCCTGTCACCTTCAGCTAAACCCATGCGTCAGCAGCAGAGCCAGTGTGGAGCACCTCATCTTAATGAACAATGTTCGGCTCTTACACCAAAGAAAAGCTGGTGCAGCAATGAAATATTTAAACTACAAAGTCCTTATGAAATGTGACAGCAACAGCTGTAGCTGCCAGAGCACTGGCAGAAGAAAGAAAAGAATTAAAGCCCTTTCAAGGGCTAGAAAAAGAAAACAGGTACCATTTTAAATATTAAAATGAAGTCTGGGCTGATGGGGAATACAGATACGGTGGCAGATAGCCAGGGATCTTGGAGGTGCTGAAAGATGTTGCTCTGACCCTTCCAAAACTTAATGAAAAGGAATCATCTTTAATTCTTTCCAGTCAATATCCTCTATATTAAACTAATATATATTATTTTCACTCCTTATCTTCAGAGTATGATGGGTTACCCTTAACCTCTCCCCCACATCATGAGCTCCAGTTAAACCAAACCTGAGTATATGCTTATGAAACACACAATTCTAGTTGCAGTGCCAGAATAGCAGACAGTATTAGAATTATTCATGTTTTGAAAGTGGAGAAAAAGCAGAAATCAAACATAAAACCCAAAATAGGGGCATTTCTCCAAACAGCTTCCGTAACTGTTTTCTGGAATGAATGTACTGATAACTATCCATAAGGGAATAGCTGGAAATCCTTCCATACTTTACTGCTTCAGTCATGTTGTCATAATCTATAGGAAGCTGAACTATCTGTATGGGAAGCCACTAACATGAAAAAGAAATTCCTCTTTAAGCTTTAAAAACAAAAAAAAATCCCAAGTGAATTAACTTCAGTAACTGAGTAAATTATGAAACATTTCTTCATTTCTCTGCAGAGGCTGTGTGAAAACTCTTACAGATGAGAACATAATGGGTTCTGTCATTGCTGGCAATGTAGACGGTGCAGAACTCACCCTTGAGCACCACCATCTGACCACTCTACCATCTTTCCTTCCCACCCACAGACTGTAACCACAGTATTTCCTCTGAGTGCAGCACTGCCCGAAGTTCTAGCACACCTTCTTTGTCAAGTGAAGGAAAAAGACTTTTAGTTAGGAAAACAGTGAACTCTCTCCCTCTTGAGCTCACCACAGAAAAGCTGCAGTTTATCCCAGAATGGAATTCTTCCCATGGAAGGAAAAAAGTATTTCAAAAGGGGAAAATGCCAGCATTCCTCTTTGACCAAACTCATGACTTTTTCAGAAAACTGAGATTTCTTCATCAGCCTTATGCTGTGGTGAAGTTTTCCACCAGTTTCAAAGAGACTTCTATATCAGAAAATGCAGAAGTATCAAAGGCCTGCCTCTCTGCCCATCTAATCCTTTCCACACGATTTCTGAGGCCCCTTCCTGTCATATTATCATCTGCACCCTGCCAAAGAACATGTTTAGTACCTGTCATTCCTATTTCATTTACAATTTCAGTTGCCTGTATTTCTATAACATCCTACATGCCAAGAGAAGCACAGTTGAAATGACCTCTCTAAATAAAATCCCTTTAGTGCAAGTCACATGTACTTACATATATTCAGATAATATTCTCCTTAAAAACACCTGTGTGAATACGGTTGCTACAGCCACTTAGAGGTTAGAGAGCTGTCAGAGCCCTGGTAGGGTTACACCTCCTTTGTTGCAGATGCACATCTCTTCCCATTAAGGAAGAAAAAGAAGCATATTAGTGTATTGCAGAGAAGTTGTAAGGGCATGCATGGCTTATGGCAAATTGGTTCTTTTCCTGCCAGAAACTACAAACTTTCCTGGCCCAAGATGGGCAACTCAGCTATCCACAACTGGATTCCTAATGTGATATGTACTCTATAAAGATGAAAAAGCATCTGGTGCTTGAAGTTAGGCTGCTTCAATATAACCAAAAGCTTCTCAAGCCTTTATGAAATTATCTCAGACCAATTCCTGGCAGACAGATACCCACACAAGAGAACCAGCACCTGCCAAGTTCAAATAGACCACACTGCCCTTTACTAGTAGAAACAGTCATTTAGGCTCATACCTGGGCTATATCAGAAAAAAAATAAGAGGGTAAGAACCCAAAGCTGCCTTAGAAATTTACAACTATACTGTTATTAATTTTACTTTAAATCATTCTGGTTTGCAATGTATTTCCTGCACTGTCTCAGAGTGCTTCAGCCTATAGGGCTTGTCACAAACAAAACATCTGAGAACTTTTCATTTTAAGCCAAAGAGAAAGATGACAAGTTAAACCCCTGTTCCCCACTTCAAAATCACTGCTCCCTACTGTGTGCAGTGCTGGCGTCCTCAACACAAGAAGGATGTGGATCTATTGAAGCAAGTCCAGAGGAGGCCACGAAGATGACCAGGAGCTGGAGCACCTCCCATACAAAGACAGGTTGAGAAAATTTGGGCTGTTCAGCCTGGAGAAGAGAAGCCGCATGAAAATCTCATAGCAGCCTTTCAATACTTGAAGGGGGACTACAAGGATGCAAAAGAGGAACTCTTCATCAGGGACTGCAGCAACAGGACAAGGGGGAATGGGTTCAAACTGACACAGGGGAAGTTGAGGTTAGATATAAGGAAGAAGTTCTTTACTGAGGGTGGTGAGCCACTGGAATGGGTTACCCAAAGAAGCGAATACTTTATCCCTGGCCATGTTCAAGGCCCGGTTGGATAGAGCCTTGGGTGACATGGTCGAGGTGTCCCTGCCCATGGCAGTGGGGTTGGAACTAGCTGATCTTAAGATCCTTTCCAACCCTAACTATTCTGGGTTTCTATGATTCTATACACTGAAAAAAACACTCAATGCATACTGTAAATAAGTCAGTACATGAAAATCTGATGTAACTTAGTAGTTACCTATCCCTTTCATATAAACTGGAGTCATAAATGTCTAAATACAAATTTAGCTGAACACTTATTCTTCTCCTGCTTACAAGAAGTCAATCAATACTATCAAAGACAAAAAAACAGCTCAGTTGGTTATGACAAAAATTAAGAACATATATTCCATGCAGCTCTATGATACTAAAGATAGACAAGGTACTTAACCACCAACCATATTTCTGCATGTCCTTTCAACTTAAAAACTACAAGGCACGGAACAAATATCGGTAAGTTATTAGCTTCAGTCTCCTGGTGAACTTCGTAAGTGCAACATCAGAATCTGAAGCAATACTACTACTGTCAGATCTTAAAGCTAAACAGGGCTAGGCCAAACAGGCACTTGAATAAGGCACCTTTGAGGATCACATAAGTACAGTGAGAAATAATGCTGACAATTGAGTAGTGAGCACTACTTCTTTCACAACAGAACCTTTCATCACAGATGCTCAGCCACAAGTGCTATACAGCACAAAACAGCTCTGAAAAACATCAACACTGTGCTGAGAAAACATAGCCCCAATCCCCAGCTACAGTTATTACAGTCACCTATTAAAACTTCTCCAGTCATTTCAAAGGAACTATTCGCATGCTTTTCTTATGAGACAAAACATTAGTCAAGATTTGCAGTGTTTCTCTGGGAGGGGGGAGCCTGCATTTTTAGTGGGTAAAGTAATCTGCTCACTCAAGTGTATCTATTTTACCATTAGCAAAATGGTTTCAGGGGCAGTGTTACTCCATGTCTGTGTTTCTCTCTGCCTATCTATTATTGATAAAGAAAAACGAGCATCCAGCCTACACTTTCATGATAAAGGAAGCCTCTTTTATATAGGAAATGAAAATGTACAGTTTTATTTCAGTGGCTGCACTTACCTCACTGTTGTGGGCAAAAATCCCACAATCCTATTATTTATACTAAATCACCTCCACTATTGAAAGCACAATACACATAGAGAATGCAGCTCAGCAGCTCCCAGAATAAAAGGCAATTCTTAAAGTGGGAGCTCATAACTGACATTTACAGTATATAATACATGATTCAGCAAGCTACAGTTGCTGTGCACAATAACAGATCATGAGATAAATGAGCAACTGATAAGTGTGGAAGCCCTGGCTGTCCACATCAATGAATTAGGCAATAACAAATAATCAATGCTACAAACTGCAAACTGGTGATTTAAGGTTGAAGGAGAAAAAAAAAGAGATGATGTTTAAGAAAACGATAGAGAACAAGGGCACATCACAGGTCAGAAAAAATTAACACTATTTGCCATTCTAATTACTTTGCATGTTCATGAGCTGGGAAGGCAGTTTGTGAAGCTGTAAGTAAAGCATCAAGAGTACTGACACTATATATAATTCATAGACTACAGCACATTGCTATATTTCTCACTGCCCTTAAAACTTGTACGTTCTCCAGGAAATATGGGGATAATACTTAATGTTTATCTTCAAAACTAATTTTTCATGAACCCTATATTAACAGGTCACTCTGGTGAATGGAAAAGTCATCAATCTGGATTATTTGAGGGACAAAAAATGAAGGAGCTTTTATCCCTGTGGATATATTGCACTGTCACTTCAACAGCAACACTGCACACAGTAACCATGAATGGGCACATGCATCCTTCAGATACCATCCAAACCCTCAGCTTACTAACTTTGATGAGGCACTCTTGAAACCAGCAGAGTTGGGTCAATTTTCAGGATCTTGCTGGGTGTCAAGTGAAAAGGAGATGTTAAAAGACAGAACATGACTAGTTGTGTCACTTCTTCCAGGTACCTTGCTCTTGATCGAATTTTCCTGTTGACTCTTTGCAGACACAGAAGTTGCTGCAGATTTGTGTCGGGGCTTTTGCATGGTTGAACAAGGAACACTGAAAGAGGCAGGGAAATTGCTCCATTTTCCAAATATGGTCAAAAGTAAATAGCCACATTACTCTTTCTGGATCACACTGGGTTTGCCTGAGGCAGCTAGAAAAATCTAAGTCACTACAGAAATTAGTGGCTATTAAGCATGTTGTGACCACAGAAACATAGTTAGATGTCTACAGCAGGTAATGGGATGCTGCTGGCCAGACACATAACAAGTCAGGATCCAAATAAAAGGTTTAAGATAAACACTTTACTGTAAGAAACAGAAATTTAATGTTTACAAAACAAGGACTTTGATAAAAATTAATACAATTCACATAAAATATATCAAAAGCAATCTCTAATTTTGGGCACTTCCTATATGTAGCTTTAAATAGACAGTTATTTCAGCAATAGTTTGAGAACCCAGCTGTGAAATTAATTTCCTGGTCTTTTAGTACTGTATTTGCAAGCACTTAACCCATTTCTGTCTTGGTTTCTGTCACAAAAAGGAAGGTTTCCTCTAGAAAATCAGAATACTAGAAGATGCAATGCTTCATTGATATGAAAATGAAATAGAGGAAATGCTAAGAACAGCATCTTCTACTAAAGGTGTTTTAACGCCTGGGACTCTTCCATAAAAATTTCATTTGGGCAGGCTTTTCTCTATCCTTTACTTTTAATGAAAGAGTGATCCCTGACTGTGTCAAGACACTGCAAATAGAGAGAAGAGATGCAGTCTTGCTATGGAGATGTGTAAGTTATAGCAGCAAGAAAATTTCACTTCAGGTATGATGTGAATATTACATATTTTACCATGTCAGCATTAGAAGGGAACAGGAAGGATTTTCTGTTCTCAAACAAGCTGCAGTTCCCCTCCCAGAAGTACAGAATTTCTGCAGATTTAACTTATTCACTTTAAGATTTCTGTTCTGAATTTAAAAAGTATCTCCTTTTCACACTTACTAGAACGGTAGTCAAAAGGAAGCTGCTTTTCTCTTTGCCTTTTCTGTTTGCAAATATTTCCCTCCCCCCAACAATAGATTTCTTCAGTTGTTTTCCAGAAGGAAAGAAGGCCCTGCTGCCTCTTCCACTATAAATACAGTACATTGGCCAACAGCATGTACTAACACCATGAATTAAAAAGGAAACAAAAGTCACTGTGAAAATCTTGCCAGCTTATCATCCACCCTATGTTTTCATCAAACACAGCATAACTTATGCTACGTTTGATGAAAATCTGAAAATACATACTCTATTCGATCTCAACTGCTCTGGTCAGCTAATCATTTTATCTTACCTTGTGGCATTATTGGAGAATGATACTTAAGGCCCCATGTGGAACTCTGGTAGGCACCAGGGAAGCCACACCATGAGCCCCCTTCACCCTGCACCTTCCTGAGGTTGAGACATGAGATATGAGCTTACATCAGCAAAGGAAACAGGGTGCAAGCATCTACCACCTCTTACTCTACAAGCATTTTGCACTGTGATTTGCTGTCCTTATTACTAAGTATGGAAGGGAGTTATGACTTACGGATAAAAATAGTTTATTAAGTACAAAATTAGGCTCTAAAATAGAAAGTGCCGGTGTTCTCTGACTGCACTCCAGCAGTTTACCGTGAAGTTATGGAGAACAGAAGTTGGGCCTTCAGCCGGAATCAGTACATTTCCTGCCAAGAGTGAGCTCTAACTAGAGCACTCACATGGGATATGATGGGGACAGGCACCCCAAGCCATATGTCAAGAGTAGAAAGAACTGCCAAGCACAGAGTATGAACTGAGCATTGTTCATGGCAGGGAAGGAAGATCTAAAGTTGCCAAGCTGAGAGAGAAGGGAAAGGAGAAGCATCTTCCTGGGTCCAACAGCTGCTAACAGCTACAACACCACTGTAGATGTGTTAAGATTCTGGTGAACCCTAAATAGGGGAAATTTTCCATTTGGAAATATGGAGCTAAAAAAAGAGCTCTCTAGAAGGAGCAGCTGTTTCCAGGAAAAGGGAAACAGCTCCAAATACAGCAAACACTTCCCATCCCTGTCAGCACTGGCCATGCAAGTATATGAGGAGGTGCAGATCCAGAAGGTCTGAAACCAAGAGGGCTCTGCCCCCTCTACAGACTGCAATAGTAGTCAGAGATGTCAGAGTTACTTTGGATACCGAAACCCATACAAACATATTAACCAGGTCTGCTGAAAAAGCTCCTTCAGATTTAACTTTGGAATCCCTACAAACCAGAGCTCTGGGTGGCACGTCCTTAGTGTAGTACCTCTGCCGCAGAAAACTGCTGAATATATTCAGGTCTTCCATTTTTGTTCCTCAGCCACCTGCTTTTTTTAACCTTTGTCTTATACAGGCAATGCTTTTATGTATACCCAATTCCCATCTACACAACAGTATTCAGAGCTCAGTGACCTTTCAGAGATAAAACTGGTGGGTTTCTTTTATAAGTAACTATTTAAGCAACACTGAGCAGTTCATAAATTCATTACAGGTTACCAAACTGCTTGTGCCAGAACATTATGCCATTGGGATAGAATCATAATTAAATGTTTTCAGATTTTTAAGCAAAAAACAATTGTTGTATTTTACATTATAAAAGTAAATAGTTTGAATTCAAAAGGATATGTTTCACTTTAGCTCAAATTAGCTTTTAATTTAACGTTTTGTGATATGGAAACAGTTGACAGCCAAATATGTTGTCAGTCAACATGTTATTTGTACGATCCTGTTGATAATACTTTATCTCCTGTAAACTGATAAGACTTGAAGTGCACTTACAGATGTACTGATCAGTACCCATCGACTGCTGCCAACGTGTCACTAGACTCCACTGCAAATAATGAAAAATAGGATTTAAAACGTGCAGAAAAGCAACTGCCACCAAATAGTGTGTGTGAACATACTTGTAGCTCATATCCTCATGTATTCTGTGGTACCTTGTCTCTGTATGTCCCTAGAAAGTATGGCTAATCATTTGCACTTTTAAATCCCATTCACCCCTTGGCTTCACAATAGCAAATCACCACCAATTATTTGTGCTAATAAAGGATTCCCAAACATACAAAAAAAATCTAGCAACTGTAGCAGCTGTAATCTTAAAAGTGAGCAATATAATGAGATTTGAAAGAATTTAACTGAAAAGCTATGAGCAAAGAGTGAATTCAGGCAGAATCATACGATTCATGTAGCCACGTGGAATAATTTGTCATTTACGATGGTCAAAACAAATATTGCTGCATAAATGACTTTTAGGAACAGCCAGGCATTTTAGCAGCCTGTGAAGAATATGACAGAGTAGAGGTTGAAGGGAACCTAGAGGACAGGACCACTGGACAGATTAGCCCAGTAATTCCTGCATGTCACTCTAATCCAACACCAGCAGTTTATGAAGTTGGTTGGATGGCCACCTTCTGCTGTCAAACTGGACATTAATTCATCAGTACAAGCTCACAAATCACCCACTTCACACATAGCAGAAAGCACAAGCCAACTTTTCCCACCAGCACAGCTGTCCATGGAAAAGGAGATCCCTGTGAGATAGCCATATCTGCCAAGGTACAACAGGGCAGCCCCTACCCAAGCAGGTCTTGCTCCTTTTTAAGGGAGATAAACCTGCTCCCCAGCCTCCAGCACACATCTGCTTATATCTTCTTCTCAGCCTGTCTCCTTACAGACTAGTGCTCCAAAATAAAACAAAGAGTGCTGAAGCAGCAGGTAAACATAGCAGGTATTTTTTTCTCAGTGGCACCTTTTCCTCACAAAAGCTATTGAAACATTCCCATTTATCAAGACAGAGTATGCTGGCTGGTGGGGCTGGGGAAAGCAGGGGGTTGCATAAATTGCAAAACCAACAAGGCTTTTTATGTTTGGGTTTTTCTTTTTATTGGAATAGTAAAATGGTTCTTCAGTAAACACTGGCATTTAACTAGAGTCATTAAAATGCTTATGACATCTGACATTGCTCAATATCTGTAATTTTATTAAAAACTAATAAATTCTGATACTGCTGATTATCTGAGACTTAGTATGTTTGGGTTTTCCATGCGGGTGCACTTTAATTTACTGCCTAATAAAAAAGTGAGTTTCTGTTATATTTTTAGGCTGTAGAATGCTGGATCGCAGCTGCTAATCTCACTTGTTTGTCCAACATGAAACTACCAAGAAACAAAGTGAAAACATATATATAATTTTTTTTTTTAACAGACTCAAGGTCATATGTTACTTGCTAAGAGATAACATTGTTGTCATATTTCGTCAGCAAAAAGGCTGACGAGACTTGTTTCACATCTGTCTGCACAATATAACAAACCCATGAAGAACTAGTGATGAAAAAGCTGTTTTGTTGGCAATCTATTATTGTTAAATGCACCCAAACACCAAGATTTAGGCACTGCTCATTAGTGCTGTATTGTAGCTTAGCATTTTGTCCCTAAAAATACTTTGTGCCAAAATACTTTTTGAATATATTCTAGGCTGCAAGCCTTTTTCTCACAACCCAAAGAGCTACAGCCTCTAGAGCCTTCTATCATCTTAATTGCCTTTATCTTAACCACCAAAGCCATACAGTAACATTGCCAGCCACATACATTACTCCATGGGCAGACCAACCACCCCTTTCTACAAATACCATTTTACCTTTTTGCTTTGTACTCTGCTAATACAACTCACATCACTTTGCCCTTCTTACTGTGGCCAGACATTACGTCAATGGCTTTCAGTTTCCATCTATGACTCCAGATTTTTTCTTACAAATCATCTCATAGTTGCTAACATTATGACTTAGTTACAGGAATAAGAAAGAAACTTCCTACTTCCTTTCTACCTTTGATACACTGATCTTCCATTTGGGTGTGCAAAAGTAAGAAGGCAAGACTGGATCACAGGAAAGCACTACCTGAAGATGGGCACATGCCCTCCTTGCACAGCCACAGCCACTCGTACAACTGTCCCAACACTCTGGCACAGGAAGTTAAGGCAGAATATTCTAATAGCTCTAATGATTTCAATGAATGTTCACTTAAATACTCACTGGATTACTAACTAATAAGAGCAGAGCTTTGCCCCTAATTAAAACTCTCACCTAGCAGACTCTTCTTGCAATAAATGCTTGAGCAACACTAATACAAATACCAAATATACAGTCATTCTTCACCCAGTCCACCACTGCCCTCCTGTGTGTAATTAACCTTGATCAAGCTGCCTTGTGGAATCACATCTTCAGCAAAGCTGTTGCACTAGTCTTGGATATCATTAACTATTCTGATTACCTTCACCAACAGCCAGTTAAATTGTAGCTTCTGGCTCCTACACCTTCAAATTTTTCCCAAGCTTTCCATTATTCCAACTTCTGTTACATCAGCACTACATGTACTCTGATATCAAGTTGCACTCTTCAGGTGCCCACACTGCATTCAGCTACAAATATGTTATTTCATACTGCCACTTCTATAACTAGCAGAATCTCTGAAAAAGGCTAAAAACCTCATGTACCAGATTTGATACAACTTTAAAATAGGAAAGATCCTTGTCTTATAATCAAGAGATGAAGTAAATAATTCAATTAACTTAACTGACTTCAGCAAATTTCTGAAAGAATGCAGGGAATCTAATCCAGCCCCCTCTCTCTCCATGGCAGTGCAGCTCTCCTTCCTTGAGGGAGATGTGGAGTTGCCTGTTCTACTTTCAGAATAACTCTTTAATAACAATTTCAGGTTACCATGGCTGCTAGCAGTGGCCAACAGTGTCTTGCTCTTAAAATCTGTATTGTTACAGGAACTCTCAGATTGTGTGTAAACAACTACACCAGTATGTAGTTTTCTTTCTGCCTCCCATGAGACACATTCTTCAGTGAAGCCCCTGAGTATACCAAGTACCTGCTCCCAGCCTCTGACATTATCTGCCTTAGGAACCTCTACCTGATGTAGCCAGCCACAGAAAACTGCTGCCAGTTCTATGAGTTTTCTTTAACCTCTCTCCCATAAAGATCTGAACCCACATGCATATAAAATTCACAGACTGAAACAAAACAGAAACAGGAGAAATAAACTTGGTCAAGAACCAAGCTGTAAGATACGATGTTTACATGGTTATATTACATCCATGGTTCTAATCCATATTTTCAGGTTGCCATCTACATGAATTTACTAGCCTATTCCAGAGATATCTAGAGAGATTCAATCAGCAAACACATAATATCCAGCATGTCTCCCAAACACTTACATCTGGAAAAGGTGTTTACGAACAAATGTGCTTTTATAAACTGAAAGAAATTTAATGTTACATAAATTTCACACCAATTACAAAGGGAACTGTCTCCTGGTTCTCAAGCATTCTGCAAAATGAAGAACACCTGCATATTCCATATTTACATGTTTATTCAGGTCATAAACTGTTTAATAAACCAAATAATCATGCATATTATAGTTGGCTTAGGACAAATTCATTAATTTTCTGTATGAATATACCACCCAGTTCAAATAATGAAGAGAACACATGAGCTCTAGCAAGGTCAGGATGAGAGGGAGAGCATAGAATGTCTGTTATCTACAGAACATTCATCACGGGGAACTGAATTAAGTGCATCTCATTTTCACTCCGTTAAACTCGGTTCCTATTCTGGTTGAAGACCAGCATGCTACCTAGGATAGCAACTGTCCTCAAGGCAGGCATTATATCTTCATTTGACAGGTCTGGGTCAGGTAGGTCAAATCAATACTTTAGAGATCTGCCCATGTTCAAAAATGGACAATAAAGTACCACAAGATATATGAATCTGGCACACAGGGAAAAGAACTCATTTAAAATGAGGAATAATGGTAAGAATAGAAAAATGGATTTAACTCAAAATAAAGGGAAGAACTGAATTTCAAGAACATATTAGCTTGATATAAGAAAAACATATATATATCATATAAGGAAGTAGAGTTCTACTTATCACCATTTTAAGTATGATCCCATTTTAATCAGGATGTCAAAATACAAATGAGAAAATACCTAACCATTTGTTTATATTGTTTGCTGTGAAAGGCTGAAAAAATCCTCAATTGTTTTCAAATATTTGAAAAGTTCCACAGACCATGATGGCAAAATAATAATTTTAGATGTCATACTATACAGTGGAATGGAAAAGGAACAAGAAGAGATTAGTTGGCAATAATTTTTTACCCATTCATTTCTGATATCTGACAAAAAGAGACAGAAAAATATTATTGTCTAGTAGGTTACTATGTAGACCCATAAATATACAGTGTACGACCTTCTGGTAAGTAGGTTACTTTCCCCCTGACAGGCCAATGTTCCTATGTTCTCACTTCGTTCTTGAAATAGGTTTTACGAGATTCTTCACTAAAGACAAACCCTAGAAGAGTTTGACCATCATAAATTAAACCAAAGCTTAAAAATATGGATCACCCAAAATCTGTTTAGAGTTTCAGTCAACCTTTCCTCTGCTTAACTTTGAAGACAAAACTGAAGCTTGAATTACTGTGTGCAGGAAGGACTTAGCTCTGCTCTACCTTTTGCTTTATAACCAGCATTTTCAGGTTTTGTACAGAGCAAAAGGTAGAAGTAACCTGTGGAAATTCATAAGATCTTGATATAAATTTCCCCTAGTTTGGGACTGCTCAGCAACTGGGATTTGGTTTGGCCTCATATCAAATAGATTCACTGACATGTGAAAACCATTTTTCTTATTATTTCAAAGCTTTATTTTTTCTGTAGGCATATAACAAAGATTCTTACCAGTAACCTTCAATTCAACTGTCCTCCGTATAACCTTTCCTTCAAACTTTAGTTCGCAAGTATAATTTCCTCCGTCTTCTTCCTGGACCTCTTGGATTAAGAGAGTATTTCCCTTCTGAATTACAACGCTTCTCCACATTTTTGGCTTACATTCCTGCAGAAAAAAAAATCCATTGCCAGAATGAACCAGCTTGTATGACATAAGACAGTATGACCTGATCACATTTTCAGTAGTATACATAAGTAAACAACCATCTCAATGTATTTTGCAATTCAAATTCATATATAATTTTGGAAAGCACAAAGATCTGAAACTGCAATTAATTTGAAGACAGAAATTAAACAGAAATGTTTTTAAGGTTCAGTAATTCCTACGGTATCACATGGGCAGTGCTTAATATGTAGTGCCCTGAAGTAATGGTTAAGTATCTTCTCTTTTTCATGATGAGCAACTGTGAAGATCTATACTATAGGACGGACCACTAAAATGTATCTCTATTTAAGGGGAGTAAGGGCAACATCTCTATGAGTTAGCCTGAAGGCAAACTTTACACAAAGTCTCAGGCTAAAACCATTTACCAACAGAAGAAAACAGCAAGAACAACAGCAGTTTTGCAAGCAAGAGAATCCAGAAGCATGGCTTTCTTATGGTCTTCTTTCTTATCACTGACTTCTCTGGCACCTGATAAGCTTTGATTCAGACTTCCTGTCACTAGGCTCTTTTTGGTATCATCCCATGTGCATCCTCTGATGAGTACATGGCACTAACGGTCTGCAACTCTCACTGACTTTGCCAGGCAGACCTCAGCTGTTACTTGGCAGATTTAGGTTTATCACTATCAACTGTGGTCTTACTGGAACAGTATTTGAGCCCTTCTGTACAGAGTGTGACGCAGTGCAAGAAGAGGCTCTCCATTTTCTAATATACTGTATCTTACAGCCATATCTGCCAACTTCCACACTAATGGTACTCGTGGAATGCTCTGGATTAAAAAGCACAGGCACAATCTGAACATTGTCTCTTTAAATGACAGTTTAAGATTATACATTTATTGTCTCTCAATAACTCTAACATGAAACCTGCTCTTCCTGCCAACAAAATCACATTTTTCTCACTCTAAAACATGCAGTACTGCCCACAGTTCTGGAAGCTCTGTCAAATTCTGTACCCAGAGCACACAAAGCAACATAGAGCCCAAGTACCTTTAACACCCCTTTATTCCCTGTCTCAAGGTGGCAACACAGAATAAGCTCACAGACTGCACCTAACAATCTTGCATCAGCGACACTCAGGCTCAGCAACTTCAGATTCCTGTAAATAGCCCAGACCTATGCCCCATTTTCTGCTTGACTGTAACAGCAGTGTCAGAAATACAGCAAACAAAACAGAACAAAGCTTTCTTTTAAGAAAACAACTAAACAAGAAAACTCATGTAAATATGTTGTATGACAGCAAGAGATCAGATGACACAAACATCATTTTTTCTTAGGATTCCAAACACACTGCAAATCCAATGTCAGATTCTAAATTAAACAATTATAATAAGGAAATAGAAAGATGGGACTGTGAGCCTCTGGCCTTGCACTTGAAAATGAAACATTTATCTCCACCCCAGTAGACTAAGTTCACTTACAGTGTGGTCAGATTTCAAATTCTGATCCTGTGTAGCATTACTGCAGGTAACAGAGTGTTCAGGTTATCTTTTTGTTTTAAAGAAAGTAATCTTCTCTCGCATATGAATGTTCCGTCACCAATGACAGAGAATGATCACGATCCAGATCCTATCTGCTGTGCTAAGAGGAATCAGAGCTGATTTTTGTTACTAAATCACACTGACATTGCTTGAGACTTATGCAGGACACAGCTCTGAGCCAGAAAATGCCATTATATCCTTTCTGATTTGCACTCAATTTTTCAGTCCTATTTAAAGGTACATCAGCCACCTACTTGGAGTAACTAAATCTGAACATGGGCAGAGAATATGATTCAGTTCTATTCAATCCTAATTTAGGAGGAACACAATTCCCAGAATACACAAAGTAAGCGTATTTCCGGTAAGCACCCTTTCTTTCAGTGCAGTACTGAAAACCCCTTAGATATGTTACCGGTTTTATATTCTCTATTTTTAAAAGTATGGGAGGAAAGAGATCAAAAATACATTTTTGTATGTTTTATATTTTTATACATTACATATCTGCACTATGAAGGGCAATACTTCTACTACTACAGAGATTAATGATGCAGCACAAACAACATTGGTGCTATTGTGGTTTTACAGAGAGGAACTGTTCTGTTGGCATTGTACCACTCATTTCCTAATTGTTTCCTTTTTGTATCTTCTTAAAACATTTCATATTAAAAACTATTTATAAGCTTTTCTTTCCCAAATTTTAGCTAATTGATTTTTCTTCTACTGACTCTGCAGGCTTTCTAAACATATGTTGAAAATGCCTGGTTTATTCTGCCTGGTTTTCACAGGCTAGTTCAACACACAAAGCTACAAGCAAAAAGGGGAGAAGCTGGGAAATCACAACAATCTGTATTTTAACCAACAAAAATAGCTGAGAAACAAACCAATTAAAAAGAAGTGCTTGTATCTAGATTTGACTGCTAGAGGTCTGCTAATTTCTCTAAAAAGGGAAGTGCTCAATGGCACAAGTCTTGCTTAACAAATTACTTGCTCCTTCCTGATTCTGTACCATGTTAACCTGCTAGAAGAATCTGAAAACTTCTTTTTCTAGCCTAATTATTCTCCTTAGACATTTTAAATGCTTTTAGTTTTTTGTTTTTTTTTTTTCCCCAATAATTAACTTAAGCACTAGTATGTTTCTTTTTGTTTTCCCCCAAATTCAAGCGGCAGCATTGCAGTAATTCTCTTTTTTTTGTAGGGTAGGTAAGAACTACCTGCCTCTCACCTGACATTTTGATTGTTTTCACAGCCCTTCCTTCAACCTAGAGGAAGGAAAGAGATAGCAGGAATGGATCAAGACTCCACATTCAAGATGTAACATATCTTTTTCCTCTGCCAATTGATTTTTCATGAAACTGCTCTTACTGTTAAATCCTGTTCATTCAATCAATCCTGACTTGACACATGTATTTATTTAAAAAGAATCCTTATACTTTTTGTCAAAACTGCTCTGCCAGGCCTAACAGAGCTGTGTGCAGATCACTGGAATTGTTTCATCACTGTAATTCTAGCCAGAAGCGAAGTTCATACTACTATTAAATCCTCACAGCAAATGTTTTATTACTTGTGTACATGTGGAAATCTATTCAGGCATAATTATTTAAGAGCATGTTTAAATTACAGTTAACTCCCTGTAAATCAGTGTAATTATTGGCTGATATTCATTAATCTCTCCACACAGAGAACCCTTTGGGAAGGCAGAACAAGTCCTGCACATGGGGGGCTCACACCATTACTGTACTCTCTGATGGTATTTCAACAGTCATGAGTCCAAGCTCCCAAACTACCAGCAAACTGGCAGGTTCCCATGAACAAAAGGATTTCTCTTTTCAGCCAGACATCTAAAGAAGGAACCTCAAGGACTTCTTTGTTTTTATTTATCTACTGTTCTATTTTGCACAACTTATGCTCTCTCCCTGAATGAAAAGTTTCCCCAAATATTTCAATGTAATGAAAAGGAATAGTCCCCAAGTGCCTACAGAGCACAGTTACACAAGAAGATGGCTGATTACACCCTCATGTAAGTGTCAAACACAATCACAAAGGTAGAGGGAGAACACTTAAGGATCTAGCATGTTATGACTGGAAACAGATGCCTTCTTCAGAAAGAAAGGGTTGTATCCAAAGCAGAATACCACTTTATTCTTTGGGAGAAGGGACCTGCTTTTTTCTGCCTTACACAGCATGATCTTAAGTCCCAGATTGTGCTTTGTAGCGGTTACCCCAGTACTCATCATAAATTTCAAAGGATAACCTATGTACCTTCTGCATAACATTAATATGGACATTTCACATTACTGAGCTTCCTGACTCATCCCCAGATAACACAGGTGTTGTCTAAGAACTGCACTGATAGCACATTATTGTTAATTATGGATAACGAGGTATATGTAGCAGGTTATTCCACTAATGGCTCTTCATTACAACCTAAACTTGATAATGAAGTTGCCAACATCAGCTGTCTCACCATTATCATCAAATCACATTCATTCTGTTCAATTACAACACAGCAGTGACTTGTCAGCTGCTGTACTTCAGCCTCATGTCACACAGCCTGTGTGTGCAACACAGATAACATGCGTGAGTATACAGCACAAAGACCTTTCTGTTCCCTTTCTTGGTCAGCACAAAGCATTGTTGATCTGGGGTTGTACATACATCTTCCTTAGAATCACTTCTGCTCCATGACAGCTAAAGATTATCTCTAACAGACTATTTTTGCAGTGCGCTCTTGCAAACAGAACTTCCATGATCTGGTGTTCAGTAATACCCAGGTAGTTAGGGCAAGAAACAGCTTCTCTCTTTTCTCCAAGATTTCAGACTTAACTGAATACATATATTTTATGTATGAACAGCACTGAATATATCCACCCATATGCCAAGATAAACAGCTTAAGTGACTGAAAGGAAAACTTTGTTTATACTAACAAGTACTTTGTTCTGTACTACAGCACACATTTTGTTGCTACAAGATAGAACGTGAGATTTCTGTAAAAACTTTAAGTAGATGACAACTTTTCTAATTGCTCTTTTCTGATGCAACTTGCTAAGGAGTAAAAAAAAAAAACAAAATCAGCAGTTCTGCACATGTTACTTATTTCACATAAAATAACTGTCTTTAAAGAACAGTTGTCAAATCAAGCACTCAAAATTTAGGATTTAATTACTTTTTGTGGTTTTGCCTTCATTACCTGAATCAAGTTTGTCCTAAGTTCATTCTGCCTTTATCCCTACAATCTAAACTCGATTTTCCACAGACCCCAAATCAGCTCTTCCTCTTGCCCAACTATTTCTTGTCCCTTATGATTCTCAGCTCTTTATTCTTCTCCATAGTTTCTTGCAGCAACCCATACCCAAGGGCTTTTCAAATATCAGACTTTGGTCCCAGTCTAAACAACAGGTAAAATTTACCAGACCTTTCTATGGTCTTGGTACCTGACATCTCCATGACAACCCATATTTTAGTCACTCTTGTGTTTTCTTGGGGAGCTACAGCAACACACTGTTCAGATATGCACTGCTGAAAGCGGCGTGTGTTATGTGACAGGTCTTGGAGAAGGTGCAGCCAGTGGAGTTATCTGCTAAGTAGTAAAAGTATCTAACAGACTTCAGCTAAAATTAACAGACATCAGTAAAACTACTCAAGGAACCTCAGCAAAAGTAAAGGCATCTCTGTGAAATTACACAGCAGGCTTTGGTAAAAGCAAACAAACTTTGGTGAAATTACCCAACAGACTTCATAAAAACTAATTGGGTAGCACTACTGAAGCTGGTGGTGCTGATACACCTTTGACTCCACTAAAGGTTGCCTCCCTTTATTCCTACTACAGTATCAGGTAGGGAGACATCGCACTAAGGTGGAAACTGGTATAGAAGCCGAATGGTTTGGGAACATGGCACTACTGTTGGAGAAGTCATGTAACCTCTTGCACAGAACATGCTCACCGATGCTGATTTCTACTGGACAATGATTATGCTGGGTAGATCTGCCTGCACTTTAACGGTACTTCTGTAATACTGGGAACATTTCTTCCAGATCAGTTACAAATGACTGCAGGCTCAGAAAGGCCATCTCTAGGCCTCAGTCTGAAAACAGAAGTTTTGTATAGTTTCAGTGCAACAGCAATAGTTACCTTGTACCACACCACATCTGGCTCTTGACTGGCTGTTTTGTAATCCTCAATATCAGGACAAGAGATTGTCTTTCTCTTAGTGACTTCTGATTTTTCCAGATACCTGATCTTGCTGTTGTAGCAAAGCCCAGATTCATTCTCAGCTACCGTCAAGGACATGGACACCTTCATGCAATACGTTGAGTTTCTGCAAAGACAAAAATATATTTTCATTTTCTACCTCCTTTTTACCATGACTGTTTCAGCACTGTAAATTCTTTGTTAAGCTCTCCATTTCCCAAACACTTCAGCTGCATACTCAAATAGTGACTGCCATGCTGCGCATTTCCAACACGTGGGAATTATGAGAAAACGTAGACTCATTTCTGATTTGCTAATGAAGAACTGTGTAGAAATGTTGTTGATACATGATCTAACCCAGCACAGCAGGTCTTTTGAAGTTTCAAGTCTATGAACACAGGAACCTGTTGGCATCTCAAATGTTGGTCAGTATACACTGTCCCATTTCCTCTGTCACACACAATCCTCCTCTCTTTCTTTGCCACCTTAAGATTTCACTCCAGTATGCAGTGCAATACATCTGAGAAGAAGGGTTATGTGCTCGATGTTAAACCACATGCTGCAGAAAGAATTCCTCCCCCAGAAGATACTGCTATATAAAATCCTACAGCATATGATACCATGGTGGGTCGACCTGGACCAGCTGCAGCCACCCACCCAGCTGCTCTCTCACTCCCCCTCAACAGGATGGGAAGGAGGAGATAAGATGAAGAAGCTCGTGGGTCAAGATTAAGAGATCACTTACCAATGCTCATCAAGGACAAAGCATACTTGTTAAAAACTATTTTAATTAACTACAAATTAAGATAGGCTTAGCTGTGACAAAGACAAAACAACTAAACCATATTCCCCTTGCCTCCTTTTTCACTCTTCTACTTGTCTCTCCTTCCAAGTAGCACAGAGGTGGGGAATGGGGAATGGTGGGATGTGGTGTGTCCACAATGGCTCCTCTCCACCGCTCCTTCCTCCTCTCATGCTCCCCTGCTCCAGCATGGCCGCAGTTCCTGTCAGAACACCAGCTCCCCCAGGCCCTTCCGCGGGCCCACATGGGGCTGTTCCTCACACCTCTTCCCTCACTCCCGACACTGCCCTGCTCCTTCCCAACCTGACCTTCCCCAGGGGCTCAGCACTGCCCTGTGTGCAGCTGCTGGAACCGGCAGGAACCGGTCCTGCCTGCCCAGGACACCCCTCAGCGGGGCCTGCGCTCTAAGCACACAAGTCAGACTGACGGTTACATGGCTACATTTTGCCCTTAAAACCTTAAACATAGAACCCCCAGCGCTTCTAACTACACCTGCTCTATACCCAAAGAACCCTGATAGAGTCAAGCCAAGGTGGGTGCAGCGAGATCTATGGCTGGTTTTAATTAGTGTAGAATAAACACGACTGGCCCAGCTTCCACGCTTGACAGTCATGAATACAGGATTAAATTGACTTCCTTCAGGCTTGCATCTTTATCAGAGCTATCAGATACACAATAAAAACCCCCAAACTGGTGTCTGTTGTCACGTTACTGTGAAGCATCTGTGCTTTGCACAGGATCCTTGCAAGCCAGGCTGTCAGCCTCTGCTCTTCATTGGGTGCGATGGCAAGCTACAAAGTACAAGCAACAACATAATGAGGCCCTTCGTCCCACCATGCATCATTTTGTCGTTTTAACTGACTGTGCTACAACCAAAAAAGCCTGGAGTGAAACCAAGGGTGCTGGGTGGTGACTGCCACTGAAGGGCAATGTGGAGAGCTCGGGCAGGAGATACTGCTGCTGCCTCTTCCATTGCAGACTTGCCACAGTCTGGTTTAGCTGAGGAAAGAGGTGGCACGGCAGACAAGACATGCCCTGTGCACCTGGGAAGTGATCCATCAGCCGAACCCTGACACTAATGATACTGGCTGCTTACTCCCTCCAATTAGAATCAAGCCTTTGGTTTTAAATAAAATAAAATAATCCAACATGCTCCATAACAAATCTTTTCTTGCGAAATCTTTATACATGTCACTCTGTCAAGTAAGCCTGTAGTTGGGAAAGGGATAAAAAGGTCCATAGGGACACTTTATCACGACTCTAAGCTTCATGCTAAACAAGCACTGACAAAACACTGTGCAAATGGCTCCTTCTCCAAGAAGCGTGCCACAACCAGGTAATTGCAGAAAGAGGTATTTGCAAGGCAAATCAACAGGCAATCTTCAGAATACTCCCATTTCCAGCATCATTAAATATTCAGCAGAACCACACACTTCCCCCTCCTTACCCCCTTCTGTTACACATACCACCTGTAAATTTGTGTAATAAAATGGGTGGATATTTTCTCTGTCCCTTACTGTTCACCAGAGTGGAAAGGCTCACTCTGCACACTGCCATGATGTCTTTCACTTCGGAGGCTACAACAGAGCCTCTTCCTCAGGAACTGCACAGAACATATTATTTTACCTGAAACAAAAGTTCTCTGGACTGAAAAAAACCTGCACTATTTGGGGTAGGAATTTCAGAAATACTCATATGATTTAGGGAACATAAACCAATTTCCCCCCAAATTACTTGCTTTTGAAAAGGGTTACTTTGTAGGAAGAAAATAAAACATATTCAGAAAGTATCAATACTTCCTAATACAGCACTGAAAATATACAAAATATGGACACATCCACCGAGTATAATCAATAGGAATTAATTAATAATGATTATTTAGCTTTCCCGAATAACTACAAGTATTACTGAGTGCAATTAAGGTCACATGTGCTCAGTACTGACCTAGACCAATAGAGAATGACTTTGAATAGCTGTCCATTACTCGGTGTTATTTAAGAGTGTTGTATTTTCTGCTAACAATCTTGCATTATTTAGATTGTATTTTGAACAGCCCTGGAGGCTACTTCTATTTATAATGCTTCCTGGAACCATGACCTAAAAATGTAGTACTCTTTTCATTAGTTACAATTAGAATTGAGAAAACTGAGTGCCTGGTGAGTACTATCACTTTTGTTCACACTCCATGACCGTGACAATAAATCTATTCAGGCTCATGATGAAGGAAGCCCTCACTAAACCAACAGCAACAGACTTGAAAGCTTTATGAATGCTGCACCAGCCACTCAAGTTAGCACTATTGCTGGTAATTCAGAAAAGGGCAACTTTTGCAGGAATTCCAGCAGATGAAGCAGCAGCCTTCCTTTAATCTAGTCAGTCTGGGATAACAGTTATATTTCACCCATGAGCAAAAGGAAACACCGGTTTGATCAGCCTCGCTGCTCTTCTCCATTCTGAGGCAGAATTCTGGGAAACAAAGAAAAGAAATACTTGATAGTACAAAGAAAAAAAAAAGCAACAAAAATGCCTGTGTTTTCACACTGAAACTAAGATTTGTAATTCCCTATTTCAAGGGACTAGTTATAAGCTGGGCCTACTCTGTCAGCTGGAAATGTGAAGAGAGGTTTAGCTTTGCCAGAATTCACAAAGCCGTTTCTTTTGTTCTGGTGGTAAGGCATTTGTAATTCCAGGCCACCTCGAACTGGCTCTGAACCGCAAACTGAAACCAGATTAAAATCCTATAGAAAATCACAGGGAAAAACAAGAGAGTTTAGCAGGTCTCTCAAAAGAAAAGCAAGGAAAACTGTGAGTTTGGCTTGACTTTGAAGCCAGGACAAGAGGGAAAAAGGGAGGATATAAAGAAATTAATAAGAAGAACATTTGAAATTGAAGCGCCAATCCCTACATAATTTTTCATCTTCTTCTGGATACAAGACAAGTCATTATCCCTAAGGCAGAATTCAAATTAGGGAAATATTCACAACTTTGGAAAAAACTCTTTTGGCATGTGTGTTTCTGCTAAGTGAGGGTGGTTTGTTAAAAGAGTCAGATAAGCCAATTTTGTCTCTAGTATTCACAGACCCTTCCCCCCTTTATTGATTTTCTCATAAAGAAGAAAGAAGCAGCAAAGTGGTTTAGTATTTTATATTGAGTATATAAAGCTAACACACACCCCCATTTGAATTGCATATTTATACAAGAGGATTTTTTTCCCTTGCAGGCTCATTTTTTATTCAGTGTTAGGGTTTTTATTTCATCCTAAGTCTTTGGAGGTAGATCCAAAAGCTGGGAAGTGTATTTATCAAAGCAATGCTCAAGCAACAGCACAACTCACGCTTAGACTTCTCCCAAAATACCTAAACACTCTGGCTGTTTTAATGACATTTTCATTGTCTCACTGAAATGTTGATTGCAGAACTGCATAGGTCAACCTACATTCATCTGTGCTTATTTCAAGTTACAGCAGTAACAGCAATAACTACACAACTGTCTGCCTATCTGAAGGGCCACAGCAATTAATGCTCTACCAGATCTACTACCAGCTGCTAGAGGAATGTGCTATGTTATCAGCTTTCAGACTCGAGCATTTCATTGCTTTCCTCTCTCTTCATGAGAATTTTATAAATGCATTCCTAAATTTTGCACTTCACATAAGAGTTACCGAGCACTTCCATTGTCATTTGCTCAGATCAAACAGGTCACTGTTTGGTGATCTGCTTAAAGAAAAACGACTTATTGTTTAGGATTGTTTGTTTGTTTTTTTTTTTTTTTTTCAGATTGCACAAATGTAATATCCTTCCTAAGAACAAACGGATTATTACTTTCAACTGTTAGCTTATTTCTTTGCGACTACCACTGCCGCATGTTAGGGGTCACTGTCTGGAAAAGATCAATTTTCCACTTAGGTGTAAATCACTCTCAGATGTGACAAATCACAGATCCTTCAAAGTTTTCTTTTTTTCTCTTTTTAATTTGTCAAGTGAGAGAGCAGTGCCTGAAGAGGAACACTTCAACAGACAGCTGGCACTGATGCAGCTGCTCCCTGATCCAGAAGCCAAAAGGTGCAGTGATTCTGTGGCTCATACCTGTGGGCCTTGGCACAATTCCAAACATTCCTGTCTTGTATTTTGCTCTCTTGTTGGTGATATAACTGTAATTCTAATACCAACTCCTATGCGTGATAAAGAGAAACCCTAATTCCATGTAAACCCTCCTTTAATGTTTGACTCATTCTCAATATCCTACTAACAGCAAAAAACAACATGATGGATGTATGCTCTCAGAAAATGAAGTGCTAAAACAGTAAGATATTACAAATCCAATGTTCTTGCATTATCTCTACACCCTTTGATCTTCCACCTGCATTGTGAATCCAGAGGCACCATTCAAGGCCCCATTCCCTTCAGGTAGAAAAAGCATTTCAGCTCAGCTAAGCCAACACTCTCTAAGAGTTTTTACTCTTTCTGTCCTTATTTTCTTCCAAGATTTAATTTCTACACAAGATTCACTAGAGACAAGATGACAATTTCAGCTTGACAAAGACATTCTAGATGTCCCAGAGGCCCATGTTTTACAATGAAGAAAGGCTATCCCATTACTGTTCAAAACAAAGAATTTCTGAGCAAAGTCACTGAAATTTATTTTTAAAAGGCTTACATGAATGAAAGCCTAAAGACCAGATATCCAGAGATGTCTCAAGCTAACCATCAGGAATACAGATCTCACCAGAGGCACTTAAAAGCAAGGCCTGTACTCCTCACTGTGAGTTAGCCCTTTTTAGGGAATTTTCAGGCTTCCTTTTCAGGAACAGAAAAGATGTTTGGCTCTGGCAGCTGGGTAGAGTTTCTCTCTCACTAAAACTTAGATCTAAGTTTAAATTAAAGTTGGACTTAACTAACATCCTTATTAAGAGGGAAATGTGACACAAAAATGTCAGATGTGCCTAGTACAGTCAATGATAAGCCCATAACAGCAAGACCATGATTTGAAAATTCAGGGGCAATGTCTAGTATCATGTTTTTTAAGTCTCTCTGGGAGCAGTGACAGCCAGTCTGATTTGCACATGGTTAAGGGGCAGAGAAGCTATTTCTTTTCTGGTTGCCTTCACACACATATGCACCGGTCCTTCTGATCTCTGTATGATGAGAAAAGCAATTGAAAACCAAACAAATTACCAGTCAGTCCAACAGGGACTACTCGGGCATGGAGAGAAAATCTCCTAGTATTTAAGTTGAATCCCACAGGTCAACAGTGTTCCTTGGCTTGGGATATTTTTTTTTTCCCAAGTCTTCAGTAATGTTACTTATTAGAAATGGATACATGAGAATATAATATAACGCAGAAGAAATGCAGAAGCCAAAAGAATATCAGGTTATCTCTAGCATATCACACTGAAGTACATGAACTATCTGGTCTCTGTCGGCTTCAGCACATCCTGTTCCCAGCAGAAGAAATCCTGTAATTGGCCAGGTTTGCTCTCTTCTTCCTTGCCCTTAAGAATTACAAGGCAACAAGCTGCCCGGAAGTTTGCTACTACAAATGACTGAGCTCTTTTTCATTTATTTCCTAATATTTTTTCTGTTAGAACTCTGGATATTAAATTATATTGTCTTACTGAAAAGCCCCATTACCAATGACATAAATCTGAAGCACAGGGACAACTGCTCCCAGCAAAGTATTAAGAAATCCCTTTTAATGAATTTGCATTTGCAATACCCTGCTTCTGAGAGCACTGAACACTTTCTCCTTTATTTCTTCCAAATCACACAATGTGTGAACAAGTGTATCTACTCCTCTATGCCTTTAGACACCTAACACATAAAACAAAATTGCATTCAGGATATCCATCAGACTTACCATTGCTAAACCTCAGTGACTTTGTTACCTCAAGGAATAAAACCTGTGGAATACATCCTTCTTCATGCATTTAAGTCCTATTTTGTAGATGCAATGAGAAAGGCAAGCCCCTCTCAGTTTGTATATGGGCAATTAAGCACATAAACCAGTGGATCAGTTATTAGCTCATAAGATATACAAGGAACACTTCGTGATAGCATCGTCATGCCAATTTACAGCGAGGGATGTTTGAGTCCTGCAGCCGAATCCTTCTGACTGTGTCTTCCCTTAAGTGTTTGCCAGAAAAGAAGAAATTATTCTCCAGGATCACCTACCAAATACCAATTTAGCTCCCCGTGATTCTGTCACCTTGTGCTTTGGGCATGATGTATTTCCTCACGAAATCTTCTATTTGTCTGTCCATTCACAGGACACATACAATATTGTCTACTAACATGTTATAGCTGCTTCTGCCTTGATGTGCATTTCAACAGGAGTGGTACTTGAGGAAGCACATTCCCCTCCATTGTTATTTGAAGAACAGCAGGGACACAGAAAGTCCCTGATGTGTTGGAGAGGAGATGGCTGAGGAGGGCTAAACATTTTGGCAATAGGTCTCCTGCATGCAAAGTTGACTGCATGCGGGAGCAGTCGCTCCACTTTGCATCCTTCCTCTCCGCCAGGCAAGGTTCGAAGCCCACTAGGGAAGACACTTCTTTCATGAGCAACCCCTGACAGTGAGCTGAAACAGCACCAAAGCACTGCAGCACATGGAGCTTTCATTATGTCAGTCTGTAGGGACTAGAAAGTAATGTCAGTCATTTTAAAGGTATCGAAAGCTGCGATTTTACCATTAAAAAACTGAAAGTTAAACAATATTCTTCTTTCTGTGCATGCTGCTGCAACAGGGAAGTCACTGAATGCTCTCCAACCAAAGAGCAACATGGGCATTTCTGCTTGAAACCCTGACTGCTCTGCAGCTTCTCACCAACAGTAAACACAGAGGGTGCCAGTAAAACACAGGATGGATATTTTCTCTTCTAAAGCTTTATAGAAGAGTGAGTGAGCAAAAATATACACCAGGCAAAAGAAGCAAACCTTTGGTTTTCAGTAAATCTAAGTGTCAAAAGAACAGATAGAACTGATTTCTCTCAATAAACACAATGTCATCAGAATGATTTGTAAGAACACCATCAGTTTTTACACAATTTTAGATAGAAAAGGTTCTACTTTCTTCTGCATTTTGATAATGCCAAAACATTGTATCTCAGTAAGTTAGCTTTTATTTTACCATGAATCATAGTGACTGTATTGTATCTGCTCTAACACTGTATTCAAGTATTGAATACCATATATCGCAAGGATTTTGTTTGTACAGAATCAGCTGCTTTTAAACTGGGAAATGTCACATGCTTTTAATGCATGACATTTAATGTTAGTGTCATACAGAGCCTGGGAAGACAATGCCATGCTGAATCCATGTGCTTTCTCAAAGTGTGAAATTTAGCTGCTTCTACAGACATGCCCGGGACAGTACAGTATGAAAGCTGGTCACATCACAGTGTGTAAGTCTGACAGGTAACCATGAGATATATAATCCATCATCTGATAATTAAAAACCCTGCACAGAAGAAAGTATCATCTCTAGATCTTTTCAGGGAAAGCCTATGGGGAAAAAAAAAACATTTGCCTTTGAAGCATAGGGAAGCAGATATTCTATGACTAAACTGGAATTACAACACTGTGTTCAAAGGGATTTGAGACACAAAATCACCTTTGACATAAGAGTTGAGCACTGAATAAAGCCAAAGCACCCGAAAATGAAACATCCTGTAATGAGAAGATAATTGCCATGGACAAAATGAATTTCTATATTAAAACACATACTGTAAGAACCCTGAGAGATGGCTGCAGAGAAAGCAGCCAAACCCTGCACACTTTCACATCATGACTTTGTCCAGCTTTCCTGTTTGGTTTCTGTTGAGACCTGAAGAAACCTCTCCTTTCACTTGGAAGCCAGACTTCCAGCACTCAGAGAAGTGGTGCAACTTTTCCTGGGATGCTGTGTGCATACTGCAAGTCCAGGTTGCAGGCATTTGAAACAAGCTCCTCAGCTCTGCCTAAGAACCACAGAAGTGAGAACACAAAGGTTACGCTGCAAATGAAGTTTCACTGACATGCCCTCCAGGCTGTCTAAGTCTGAATTTGATTTGCTGGTCATGCACTCCACAGACATTCAGAAGCCAGAAGGCTTAGAATCTACTGTCAGTCTATTTTATTATTGTTCTGAAAGTTGTATCTCAGTATTTCAGCAATGGCTAAGCAAAGGCTTGATTCTTCTGTGCATGTTCAGAGCAACGCTGTTCTCCATTAAGAAATGTGCAGATAAGGACAAAGGAAAGGAAAAAAGATGCAGATTTCCTAACTTGGTTTGTTGGTAGTTCTCTGGCATCAAATGCTGGTACTAAAGACCTGCAGGCTTATTGCCTCATAGGCATTGAAAGCCCTCACTCCCTTGTTATTCTGTATCCTGTATAAAAGTCATGGCTTAGCTACATCAGCCAGTCTGGCAAACACAAACTTCTCTTTCTCTGCTTTCCCTGCACTCCTGCAAGGCCCAGGCTTTCTACCCTCCTGGTTCACACTGCAGGAACTGAGTTATTTTATTTCACCAACAGTTAATTAACAGCAAATATATATTAATGTTTTACTGATCTTGCTTTTAAAGCATTTATTCAGTACTTCAGTTTATTTTGGAGCTGGGCGCAGTTAGAAGAACAGCAAAGCTGATGCTAAGCTTTGCTGAGATTTCTTTCCTGCTTCATCTTCTCTTATTTCACCAGGTTAAGTAGGCCCAGTTCTTATTCCCTACAAAGGATTTTAACACAGAAAAACAACTGTATTTTTTAAGAGAGCAAAAGTAGCGTATGATCTTGCAAAGCCTTACATACTCTGAACTTTTGGACCACTTTTTTCATTGAGTTCTGTTTAGTTCCCATGTTTGGTTTTGATGCTCTAATCTCTGAATCCTCCAGTGAAGATACTTCAATCCAGAGAGCTGATGCAAAAACCCCAGATCACCAAACCTCTGTAACAGAAATGCTGACAGCTTCATCTGAAAGTAGCACTGACAGGTGCTGGAAAATCAATGGCATATCCAGGGCCTGTACTGTGAAGGGACCTCTAGAACACAGCATTTCTGTATGTGGCAGTAAAGTAATGATATAAATGCCCCCACATTTTCTGGGATCTGTAATGAAACACGTCTATCCATTAGTCAGAATCTCTTTTGGGTGCCACTGGATCTAGCTGTAGTAATATCCCCGATTTGGCACAGAAAAGACACCTGAGAACAAAGCAGATCCATGAAATTCACATGAATTAACACAGCTCAGCTCTGCACTTTTTTAAAATGCCCTCCAGAATCAGGACCCCTTAATATGTTACAGTTGACTCTGGAGAAAAATACCATCTTTTGGGTTCATTTGAGTGTCAACTCAGTGTCAAAATGTGGGAAAAGAGAAGTAAGTTTTAATGCAACAATAATTTCCTCCTATTATACACCCCCTCACACACACACCTGCCTATGGAACAATGTCTAATTGGTTAATAAAGGAGAGGCAACATTTAAATTACGGTATTGAACCTCTTCAGCCTGGAGAAGCAATCTCTTTCATTAAGGCTGCTCTAATATTCCTTAATTTTATTCAGCATTACAGATTCATTTATAGAACATTCTGATAATTTAAATGACAATTCTGTATAAGAAAGAATTCACTGACACATTCAATTTTTACACATCTCCAGATTACCGTCGTATCAGCTTATCCTTCCCCTGCCCACATGCGCCCTTTTGAAGAAGCTTCAGAAAAGTTCCCTCTAATTGCCTTGATTCTACAGGCACCTGTGAGCAACCACAAAATACAGCTTCTTCAAAAACAGGTTTGGGGTTTGGGTTTTTTTGTGGGGATTTGTTTTGTTTTGTTTTTCAGAACTGTGAAGAACATTTTCAACAAATTGGAAATTCAGAGAAAAGTGCAGTTAGAAATTTCCCCATAGAGGCTTTTTATTTGCCACATTTTGACTGAGAAAAAAGTAACAAGCTGGGGCAGAGTGCATTAGCATGGCTCCTGCTGTTGGCTGTGACATCCTTGACACACAACTTCCTAAAAACCCTTGGTGTTCAATTCCTTTCTATCAGAGAAGATCTTCCCAGCTTTAGAGTGTGTCCTTCCTTTCAAGCCACAAACAAATTCTGCACACCCAAGCATTTCCCTCCCTTTTGCCCTTTTGTACAGACAAGAATGAATTGTAGATAGAACTGTTCTAAGTCAAGAGACTCAAAGTGGCTGAATGCAGCACACGCTGGACACTGGGACAGGCAAGTGCGGGGTTTCACTCTTTGAGCAGCACAGAGTTGCACCAGGGCTTTCCACATCACTGCAAAGTAGCTAGAAAGACATCGATGTAGAATTTAATTGCTTCTGACTTCCTCTTAGAAAACCTTAATGAAAACTTCCTTGTTGAGAAAAACTGCAAAAGTTTGACATTTATCTTGAATCAAAAGCATCTTCCTTCCCAATCTTTTCATTCATCTACCAAGCCAAAAGAGTCTATCATGCATGCACCCTTAAGCCCTTGCACTCTGATGGGCCAGAGTCACCTCGTCATTTCCACTGCATTGAGTTCTCAGACTCCATTCATTCAGTGTACAGAAGAAGGCATTTGTAACAGAAATTGTTCATATTTCTACAAAAAAATGCATATTCTAGAGTTACTGCTCTCATCTGTGACCTCTTAAAACCTCTCAGAGCAGGTGAGCCTGGTTAATGACTAAAATGCAAACATCTGCTTATCCCCCTCCACAAAATGGATTAATAAAGCTGAAATTACACAGTTAATGGTGTGGATTGTATATCACAAAAGTGTGACCATAGTTTAGGCCATTAGAGCTCACCCTATTTTAATGATAATAAATAAATTACTACTGCTATTTCCCCAGCTGATTTAAGCCACCTATGATTTCATAAACAGTAACACCACGGATACATTACCAAATTTTTGGAAGGAAAAATTAATTCAGTAAGGAAAGAAAGACAGTCTTTTATGTGAAACCACTATATACAATATTCCACTCTCTGACATAAATCTGAAAAAGGCAAGATTATCTGTAATTATATAAATAAGTTCTGGACAAAGCAGGAAAGCTGCAGCACTGACAAGGATGCTCTTACTGCTGTGCAATGCCTTCTAAGAAGCATGTCGTACAGTTTTTATGTGAAAATGAGGAGAATGCATGAATTATAGAAGAACTTGCCTATTTGTTACCCAAACCTACTTTGTCATGTAAATGAGCAGAGCTTTGAAATTTCCCAGAAAAAAAGCATGTCCCAGAATTTGATCCAAGATCAATTCTTCATTGTTCAGATTGTTCCCGTTAAAAATTTCCAGAGTATTAAACCCGTAACTTGATTATCACAACAGTGACTTCTTACAAAAAAGGAGTACAGCTCCCTTGAAACATGTAAATCACTGTCTCCCCATAACTTTTCAAATCACAGAGTTGACATTCTACCAGGCCTCTGATAGAGCAACTTATAAAAGAATAACTAACTCTGAAGGCTGTACTACAGCCTTAATGGTCAGTTTGGCAGATGTATCCAATATTTAAACTAGATCTTGGTCACCAGTACAAACCACCACAAACCATGGAGCAACCTCTGGATCCAAAGGGACTGAAGCAGCTGAGATAAGGCAGCAGGACTTAGCAGAGATGGAGAGCAAATTCTGGGCTCTGAACAGTGCTGTTATTTTGCTGTGATATTTGATATTAAATTTATCAAATCAAAACAAATCATAATTTCAGTATGGAGCTGCAGACAAGGATGAATCAAGCTTCATTCTCTGAAATCAAATAGGTTAAACCCGAATCATATAAAGTATCCGTAATCTCCTTTTAATTCAAAACTGGATCATTTAAGGAATATTTATTCATTCATTCTTAAAGAGTCTTGCTTTTTTATCTTCTCATTTTCGGCAGAGAGCTGACATCAACATCCACATGATGGAAATCACGAGCTCCAGCACATGCTTAATTTAAGGCTCATCCACAGTTCCAAAATACTTCTGAGACATGCATTTTCAGTGCCTTACCAAACGAGGTCTGCTTAGATTTATACCAAATCATAAATGTATATTAAAATAAACATTTCTTCAAAACCAGAACGAGCTGTAACTCCCCATGGCTTAATCCCATCAGAATAATGCAAACCGGGTCTAACTCTAGAGTAGCACAGAGCATTTGATAAACCATTACTTAACCAAAATACTTCTTGATTTCAGAAGTATCCAGTTCTGATGGTTCATGGCAAATTGAGAACTTGCAAATGTTGGACTTGAATAATAAAATAATTAACCGAAAGCACGTATTTATTTATAGCTATTGAAAGAGGTAACTATAGTTACAAGGGAAACTAATTTTGAGACAAAGAATTCTATGGCATATATAATTCTGAGAATAAAAATAATGAGCATATATTAACTGGAAGAATATCTCAATCCTGAGAGCTAAATTTAAACATTTTTTTAAGCAAGCCAATCTATACATTCTTAGACTTTAACACAATACCCACCTTAGAACACATGTGTAGAAACCACTGTCTTGCAACTCAACTGAGTGAAACCATATTGAATCTTCATCCTTGCTCATCCTAACTTCAGAAAATATAATGGGCTCTTCTAAATCTCCTTTGTTTTTGTACCACATAAGCCTAAGACCTGTGCTTTGGGCCATGCTATAATTAGTTCTGATATAGCTGTAGAAAAGGGCACATTTCACTCGGACTGGTTCACCTGCCAAAGCCATGTATGTCTTGAGATCCACTGACCAGTCAATGCAACCATCAACTGAAAGCAAAACAATAATAAAGAAAGATTAGAGTCAGATATATTTTTTCAAGATAGTGAAAGGCAGCTTGTGAAATGCAATACAGTTAATTAAAAGAACCTTTGGTTTATATCAATGTGAAAAATCTGAAGCAGCTTTAAGGGTCTTATTAAATTAGCAATTAATGGGTTTTATGCACCACTTTTTATTACATGTAAATGCAATAAACAGCACACACTGGGCCTACTCAGTTCCATTTTTTCAGAATATAGAATCACAGAACCATGGAATAGTTAGGGTTGGAAAGGACCTTAAGATCATCTAGTTCCAACCCCCTGCCATGGGCAGGGAATATCATTACTTTCATCCCCAAAACACTAATTCTTTAACAAATAAACCAAACGTTTTCACCTTAACTACTTGCTCCTGTAAACCAGGTCTGAATTTTTTAATTCTTTTTTTGGAGGAAAACGTACATTGACACCTGATCCCAATCTTACCCCTGAAAACTTTTCCATCCATCTCGGCTAATTATGTTATGTATAAAAACCCCAAACAGATGAAACATTCATCATTTTCAAAACAGTTTCACATAGTTTTTTATTTTTTATTTCAGCCTACTCAGACCATAGAGTCAGGTATGATACACCACAGGATACTCCCACAACATGCTAGCTATGCAATCAAGCTTTTACAGGAGTTGTACAAATATGGAAAGGGATCTTTGGACATTCTGTTCAGCAAAACCTTTAACAATTAATTGATGTCAGCCACTTTAAGAAAAGATTACTTCTCCCTACATTTGTTTTTAATCCCCTTACTTTAAATCATCTTCGTTACAATATAATTCTAGTGCATGTGTATGTATCAACAAGCAACTCCCTCTCACAGATCAGAGACCTTTTAATTCAATTATTTTTATAACTAGAAAAACTTCAAGCCTGAAAATTAACCAAGAATATAACCAAAGAAAAAGGCTGTCAAGGCAGATCATCAACAGGCAAATGCACCACCTGCATTTATTAGATTTGATAAAAATACAGGGTTTAGAATTTGCTGATCGTATCCAGCTACATGTAAGTGGAACATCTTTACCCTTGATGCAGTTATCTCAAATTCAACCAAGTACAGTATCAATTCTCAAGCTCTAAGCGTAGGTATACTCATACACTCTGCACTTCACATACACCTTAAATAGCATTCACTCATTAAATGATTTTATTTACTTCCTAAAGCCAAAATTTCTATTCATGGTAGTGTATCAGAGCCTTTTAATCTCCACTTTTTTCAAGCTATGCTCTTTAGGCTGGTGTGAATTTACAATTAAGGAGCAGTGCAGAGGTTACAGCTGCAACACTGAACTTTCCAGATGGCTCAGTCCTGTTGTCCACCAGGACATGCAGGTATTCTCAAAGGCACCCTTCCTCCCAAGTCTAAGCAGGCACGTAAGCCAAAATAAACAGGGATGCTCAGAAACAGAATTTAAATCCAAACCAAATCAGACAATCTAATCAATTCTGTCAGTCTTTTGTCAATCTAGCCCTGGCAGGACATCTAATGTTTTCCAACCTGTGCTGGTTCAGCAAAGTTAAACCACAGTAAAGAATAACTGACATTCAAACACACATGGGAAGCTTGTGGGTCAAGCAGAACAATGCCATTTTTTCCATTTATTTCACAAAGCAGTCACAATTACGAAGAGCTACAGCCAGGTATTGACCCAATACTGAAACCTAGCTATGGAAGTGCTGAAAATGCTTCTGCTTCCAATAGAATTTCTCCCACAGCCACACCAGACAACTTGCCAGAGCAGAGCTAACACTAAGCATCCTCCAGTGTTACTCAATACCCTTAATCTTCCATTTGGATTTGAAAATTCCTTCTCCCTTCTAGCATGCAGTTCTCTACTATTTTCTTTTCCAAATTACAACTTCTGGAGTATAAAAGCACAGTGGAATAGATAATACACATATGAACAGTAATTTACAACCAGGTCATTAGAGTGGATAAACCCCATCTCCAGCAGCCCACAGTGGAGAGTGAAGCTGCAGGACCACTGTACCCCTGACCATGGCCAGCGCTCTGGTGCAGGCACTGATATGGTGCCTGGACCCCAGCACAACACCTGCACCTCAAAAGAGGAAAAGAGAGAAAAGGAGATTCACAGTACAGACCTTTCTCCCATTAACAGTATCCAAATGGCAAAATTTCAGAGCTACTGGCAAGGCTGACCCTGACCCAGCGAGCACAGCTCACAGGGAAGGTGCAGGCAAGCTGCCTGTGCATCCATTGCCACTGCCTGCACTGCTACCCTCCCTGCATCACCTCAGTCTCCATGGCATGCCAGGAGGTGGCGATTAGGGAGAGAAGAGTACGTGGGCAACAGAGTAAGCATTCATTATGGGGTTGATGACATCTGCGGAGGGAAGAAGTCTCACGGAGCTACATCCTAATTATTGAACAATGACTCATCAAACAGGAGATGACTTTTTCCCCTTGCTCTTTTTTTTCTTGTTAAATACACAGTCAAGAATGTATCCTCCTATGAAGCTGTAGAGGCTAAAAATCTAGGTCAGGCTCCCAGCTCACATGGAAGAGGGAATTTTTCCTCTTGCCGTGCTGTCAGTCACTGGAGCGTGAGCATTGTTAGATTCATTCGGAGTATTCTCCAAGCTGTCATTACAAATGACTGGAGCTGCTTAGGTAGAGTTCAGCACTCCATTATCCAGAACAAAGTTTGCTGTCATTTTTGTTGGCATGGCTCTCAATAGATGATATGATCAGTGTGTTAAGAAGAGAAAAATAATGGATTCCAGAGAGGCACTTATATAATCCATGTATATACATCTTTTCCCTGCTACCCAATAATCAGCTAATCCTTACTAAGTGCTTGATCTAAACCCCATTCAATTACATCCTATCTATTGCAGGTGCACTTCAGACCCTTTCAAGAAATACACCTATTTGAAATATTTTCTAAAATTTGGAGCATTGAGAAGATATGGAAAACATTGTCTCATTTTTAGCCCATCCACTTAAAGAAAAGAGGTTTGCCCATCTATCTGTCAGTCCCTGCACACCATTAGCAATTCTGACCCAACTGACTACATTCAATCCTATTTCATAGAACATGAAAGTGTTTGGGTACATAAAAACCTTACAGGGGTGAGGGGGATCCCCGCAGGCAGGGAAGCACAGCAGCAGTTCCCCATGGTGAGGCCCCACTGGGCCCATCCCCACCATCTATCCAGGCAAATGCAACCTCAGGAGATACTGAATTGAAAATGAAGGCTTCAAAATTATAAAGCAAATACAGATTAAGTTGTCTGACAATGAGGTAATGCGCTTTTATGTCAGCAGTCACCAAGAGTGTGTCTGCTTCCTTGTTTCCTGATAATTTCCTATTATTCTTATTTTAAATAAATCTACTTGTCTAGGGAGTCTAGCTGCATTTTAACATGAACCATAATAATTTATGAGCAATTACAGAAGAGCACATACATAGTCTCCAAGTAATTTGTCTTTCTGGTTGCTGTCATATAAATAATTTTTTGCATTGCGAATCTGCCTGTAATAAGTTTTGTAGGGATCTGTCACCTACAGCAATTTATATCATGGCACTGTTGAACATGTTTGCCCATCTTGTTACCTGAAATCTCATTTCAAAATTAAATCATCTACAAATAAATAATTAAAAATATAATACACTAGCTCATATATTAGATCTACCGCTCCACAAAGCAAGCAGTGCTTGTGACTGCAAATACAGTCAGAAAAAGAAACAACCACCATTCCTCTGAAACAGGAGTTCTGTTTTTATTTATAGGTTAGCCACAGAACAGAAGAGCCCAGGAACTGATACCCATCATGCTTGGGGTTGTAGAGATATAGCAATGATAGATGCACTACATTAAGGAAGTCCAAAAAGGGATGGAAATCTTTTAAGACTCTTAAAGGGGAGAAATCAGTTACAGCCCATGAATTTTTGTCAACTTGGTATTTTTGGATCTTGACTCTGCAGCAAAGAGAGCACACCCTACATGTGAACAGCCACGGTCATGCCTTTAATAGCTTTGGCAGGACATCACCTTCTCAAAGGGTCAGGGTGTTAGATCAGGCTCACCGTACATAATTGGTTTCATGTCTCTGGCTTTCTGGCTGTGCTACACTAATTCTGCTATGGTGCTCGCAGACCTCTGCCAGCATCTCATCACTGCCCGGTGCAGGCACATGAGACCTGTCTGTCAGCTGAGCCCAGCACTTGGTCCCCAGCCACCCAGCCTCTAAGAGCCCTTCTCTGCTTCCCACACCATGAGCCAAGGTGGGGAGCTGAGCTGCTTAAAAACTGACAGCAATCACCACCTCCCACCCCAGTCTGTGATGCTTTAAATACTCCAATATCCAGAGACACATCTAGGGGTCAGAGAACACCTTTCAAACAAAGCAATGTGCTGAGCACTCTCTGCACAATTCAATCATGGATGTGACCTCCAAAGCAAGGCAAGATCTATGCTTGCTTGTAGAGCTCCCTCAGCTTACCTGGATGGTCAAAGGACAATCTTTGACCAACTAAGAACCCACTCTACCAAAAGACACCTGAGCAGGTATCCCTGACATGGAGAGCAAGTTGTCCAGTTTTATAGGGGAGAGGGAGAAGCCTACACTGGCGGTACTTCAGAAGGCAGTGGAGGGTGGGCTCCTCCGAGCGCCATCTCAAAGAGCAAGCAGGGAGGAAAGAAGGAAGTCCAGGTATGGTCTATGATGTTTTCTTTCCTGTGAGTTACAATTTCACCCTTCTCTGTGCCAAGTGAACACCAGTTTTTAACCATGCTCGTATTTCAAACTGCATTTTAGAAAAAAATTCAAATGGTTGTCCCAAGAGATACAGCAAATCAAGCAAACATATGTTAGAGACGAAGATCACTTAGAAACCCTCCTCTGATCATGAGAAAAAGAACAAGAAGTTTATCATGATTCAAGCTGGGTGAATTTTGCAATAGATCTCCTGCTACCCTGTTAACAACTTTAACTGAATAATTCATTTCTATCACAGTAACATGAAGATTCAGCAATCATCAACCAGGACTATTTAGCAGTAGAAATACAACATCTAAGAAGATCATGCACAGACTTCAAAACTGCTCTGACCTCCATTTACTGAATGCTTTCTACCAAGATTCAGACACTGGAACTCACTGGCAAAAAAATCTGGGACTTTTAAGATGTGTAAAAGCGTAAACATTCCACAATTCCTAAATCAAATATGGGTAAGTGCAAAGAAACTTCATCAGATTTAGCAACACACAAATATTTCCCAGATCTGGCTCATAAAGAAGTAAAAATGCATTTACTTAATTCTTATATACTGGCTGACTTTTCCCCAAAGTTTGATCAAAGCCTCAAAGTTCTATAAGATGGGCGGAAAGGTCTTTAAGACTTGTATGTGCTTCTTGGGTTTGACCAGCTTTTCTTATGAACCACAGCTAAACAACCCAACTGAAATGTCAAATATTCCAGTCCAACACTCAATTTCCTTTGAGGTCAAACAAACTGTAAATGCATACTGCCAGAGGTCCAAATAACAACAGATTGCTCTGACCTGACTTACATATGCATATGGAGCCAGAAGCATGTTAGTCTTACATTGAAAATGCAAAAGAAAGAACGTACCGTAGATCACCAATCTGTAAAATTGTCCAGGGAGAGAAAAAACCCAGCTTGGATCCTGAACAAATTCTCAGCTTCCAGAAGCGATGGCATGTCAATGAGGAGGAGACTTAGAAACAGTAACAGAAGAACAAAAACACTAAAGCAGTGTCGACAGAAGCTACAGGACAGGGACATTTCATCCTGCAGCACATGTCAGAGCCAGCCTTTCAGGTGGCACCTTGTCACAGGGATCCTCAGGAATACTTATTGATTGAGAGAAGAGCAAATCACAGCTGGCAGGTTAGATTTTGCTGGTGACAGGGAGCTCTGAAGCACATTCTGTGACAGAAAGGAAATCTCTGGTCTTGTCATGTTCTTTGCTACCTCTTCCAAGTCAGATGCTCCTGGAGACACATGAACTTGAAGTGAAGTCCCCTTCCAAAGCTGTGCTCTTTGCTACAAGCGTATTCTCTGCTGAGCAGAGAAAGGCAAGAGGAGGGCACCAAAGTAACTGTTTGAAACACAGCATATTTACCCTAAAAATGAGTGTTTGGTGACCTTGATCTGTGAATCACCTTAAGTATCTGGCAGGTTTTTTAGAGAGTCTGTGTTGAAGTAATCAGTGCAGAAATTGCAACTTATAAAGTGGTTTAGTTTTACATATTCAGTGTAACACCTTGATTCTCCGTGGCTGTCACCACATTAGAAAACAATGCAAAAGGCACCTTGAAAATCAACAGCAGTTGAGCCAGGTCATGAACAATAAAGGAATCCTACTTCATGGCTTTATGCCTTCTTATACTTTGTGAAGCAACATGCATGGGTGCAAGGAATGAGCCCCAGGTGGTCCTGCCTTCTCACTCCTGCTGCACTGTGGTGGGCAGATTTGGAAGAGCTCCTGCCTCTGCCCAGCCTTCACCTTTGCTCCCACAGAAAGAAAGCCAAGTGGGTGACGTGCAGTGAGTAAGTCATCCGAACAGTTAAACCTCTTTTCCTGTTTGTGGGTTTATAAATGAATCCCTGTTTCTTCAAAGTCAACCGTGAAATAACGTCACTCAATTACCGCATCTCCCTTTTTAGTTTTTCCCACTAGCAAGGGAGCTTTATTATAGATAAGAAGCATTTTGTCTAGATTAGAGCGGCCAGATCAGCTGATCAACATGACATTACTTCTGCTCTTGGACTGAATAAACAGCAAAACTTTCCTTTAAATACTAGAATTTAAATTCTATGAACAAATAACTCAGGCACCCAACCACACAGTGCAAGTACAGGGATGAATCCAACAAACTGTAAAAACTAGCTGTTTACCCACCTCTGAAACCCATCACTGTTTGTTTTTCAAGTAATGCCCACAAAATCTAGTAAATAAAAATACTTCCACTTTCTGAGCTCCAGAATGGGGGCAAACGCTTTCTCAAACGTCTTCCACAATTAATATTGCCACTTTTATTAGCTCTTGGGATTCCTGATGAGATCAATGAGGGATGGAAAAGCACAAAGAGACATTTCCCAGCATCTCTGACACTCCTTTGGAGCACAGAACTACCTTTAGACAAATAAGACACAAACCAAGAGGAATCAGTATCTAAAAAAAGGGAGAACAATAACTGATTTAAATAATGTGTAAACCAGACTGAAATTATTCCATTGCATTTATAAAGAAAAGATTTATCCTAAGAAGATTTTGGATAAGGAGCAACACAATGGAAATGCACTATATACCTGAAGGTATATGCAGTTAATATTTTAAGTGGTGGTAATGATACACACACTTTTTCAGGATAGTCTCTGAGGTGGTTTAAAAATTCTCCGGCCAACCACATTAATCCACAGGAGACATTCACACACTTCTGTTTTCGAGTCTTTAGTAGCACGAAACTTTGGAAACAAAGCTGAATTCATTTCAGTAATTGATAAGTCTCTTTTCATTAGTTCCTCTGAAGAAAGCTGCTGAAGGTGAAGCAAAATGAAACTAGATCCCAGGTCAGGTAGTCGCAGTCTCAAGTAATCACACAATTAGGAAACCCTATATCCACTGCTTGTTATTCCCAGCAGGGAATTGTAGGAAAGAGCTGTGAATAATAAGAACATAAAATTAAAGAGCATGAAACCCTATTAATTTTCTGGCCCTGTTGGGGCAGTGGGACTGGTGCACATGATTATTTTATTCTTCATCTGTTTTTCAAGTATGTGGACAGTTGGTATTGGATTATCTGCTTTGAGGGCACAGTTCTCTTGAGTTTGGATTAGGTTAGGAAGACAGACTCTCTGTTGAATACAGCGGGCTAAGTTCTTCTACTGCCGGCAGAGGGGTATCCTTGAGTGACACAGATCTGCTGCAAGGCCTCTTACTCCATCTCACTTGTGGCAGAGGAAGAGTGCGAGGCAGAAGAAGAGAGCAAGGAGACTATCAGAAGTCTCTGGGATAGAGACTAGGGATAGTTCTGTATCCACATAGGTAGGTATGAAGAAGAGCATAGGGATAGTACCATACCACAAGAGAAATGCAGGACTCAGCCATTACTGTGGATGAGCTACATGGTATTTGTGCAAGGTTGAAACAGTTATTCACTGGGACACCTCAGCAGGGACACTGCAGTAGTCCAAATTCCACAGTTACCTTGGGCAACTCACCCCTGACCAATGTGCCTGCACAGCCCCCATGCCATCATGCCTGACCTTTGAGCAGGAACCCAGACTCTGGACCTCCAGAGACCTTTTCCAACATATCTGACTGAAGTTAGTCTGTCCTACCACTGGCACGGCCCTTTCTTGTCACAATCTGCAGACACATAAAGCGAACCTTCCCCATCAGTGTCCACATCTGGCTGCACATGCTCCCTACTCATTAATCATTTTTCTCTAGCTTACAAAGACACAGTCAGTCCACCAGAGGATTACCAAATACTTTACGAAACTAGCTCCCTATCATAAAACACGTGTTTTGGGCTTCGGAAGCAAACTATGTCATGACCGAACACAACGCAAAGTTAAAAACAAATAATAAAAGAGAATGTTCATGAATGGAAAGAAACAAGTTAATCTGAATTTACTTGCAACAAATAACCAGCTTTGGTCATTTGCTTTGTCTCTACACATTCACCTTTGGAACACTTTCCATTTTACAATTGCTATTGCCATTCCTCTGCTGCTCTGGCACACAACATTTCTGCTGCAGTGAGCCAATTACCATTTCCACTTGCATGACAGGTGGACCTCTGTTTGAAAAGGCTGTGACCCATGCTCTAACCTAGGTTGGAATTCCTTCTCTCATTTTAATTCATTAGCTGCACATATGCAGCAGAATTTAAATAGGAAAGTCTCCTGTCTGCAGAGCACACAGAATTCATTTCAGTGAAATGAACACTCACAAATCAACACAATATTTGCTTTTATAGGACAACCATGAATAGGAGTGTTAGACAGTTATTTGATTAAAATGTTTCTGTAACTGGTGAATTACAACGTGCTTTCAAAATGAGACATTTTTAAACAGTAAACGCTGTTAAGACTTTTGTTTCTATTTAATATAAACAGATTTATCCTTATTACAAGCTATTATAATTACATGCAAGAAAGGAAAATAAAAGATGATTGAAAAATGAACTATTGCAAGAGCTACCTGTGTTACAGATGAGTAGGTAAATATATGTAGGTAAAGCAGCAAGGGTAATGCAGCACCGCGCTCTGTAACACAGCGTTGCACATTTGTTTAGGTAAAACTTTACATACAGGTTCTCTAAAACCTGCCTGTCACAACATCCTGCACACCGCATCCACAGGCAGCTCCACACGCCTCTGTAATGTATCTCCAGAGAAAACAAAGGGTACGTTCATGGACCACGTGCACTTTCATTTCTCAAACACAGCCCGTGAAATGGGGCTGTGCTGGCGGTCTCCCCCGTCTGTCAGATCCCAGAAATCCCAACACGCTTCCAGATTGGCTGTGAGCAGCGATGCTGCACAGGCCACTGCCACCAGCACCACAACTCCTCTTGGTCCCCTCTGGAGCTCTGTTCCCAGCCCTGGCAATGGCCATTCTGTCATCATCAGCACTGCAGCTCCCACATGGGCACATTCCCAGGGACTTCATCTGCTTTCCAGCCCTTTCCCAGCTCCTGACTCAGGAGACTCAGACCAGGTCCAATGGCTGACTGAAACTCAGCATTGCTGAAACCAGCACTGCTTCAAGCTAATGCAGAGCAGCAACTATTTCTCTTTAAATGAGAAACACTGTAAAGCAGACAGGCCCCAAAACAGCCCAGTTTACAGCCTTTCCCTCATGCTTCCCTGTAACTTCATGAGCCAGAAACTGGTGGCAGGAACATTTCATTTATTAGTAAGCAAAAGCGACTAACTGCAAATACTTCATTACTAATACATCATTTGTTCAGAACAGCACAAAACAAACAGGTCTGTGATTTATTCATGGCCTCCTGTCAACCTCAGCAGCCCCAACTAACTCTGCAAAACACGCAGTTGCCCGTGTCTTCCCAAACAGCATGTGAGATGGGGAGGGGAAGATGGAGAGATGGTTGAGCTCTGGGCTGAGGCCAGGCAAAGATGGAATTGGGATCCAGGATGCAGGAAGGGAGCAGGAGAGCCGCTGGCACCTGAGGTCCTCCAGAGATGCCACTCTGCAGCCCCACCATCCATCAGTATATCATTATTAAACCATCACAGCTCAACATTAAAGAAGACTCTGAAAAAACATCATAAAAGCCTCCACCTCAGTTACTGATGAACCAAAGCATTTACAGAACTGGAGCAGCTTACAGTGATTAGGGAAGACAGGGCAGAAATAAGGAGCTGGATAACCTCATCTTCCATCCATCTTCTCCACCAAGAGGGTGCTCATTTCCAAGCACGGCTGCAGTTATCCCAGTGAGTTTGAGGAGCTGTAAGCACTCAGTGCCCTGGGAATCTCCATCCCTGCTCTGAGCAGGCTGGTTGTTCCTGCTCCTCTCAGGGGCTCGGGGATGACTCCTGGTTCCCAGCTCAGGGTTGGGGCTCACCTGCTCCCTGGCTCCCCATTCCTCTCTCACCACCCATACTAAATGGAAGCTGAATTTAGCAAACAGTTTTGTGAGAATTCATTTTTACAGTGTTGCGTGAGTGGATGCATGCCCAATTAAAAATGTTCTATTTAATACCACACAGTCAATTTCATTATTATTTTGACTTCAAAGTATTTTTTCTGTTTGGATAACAGAAGTGTCATCTGTCCAGCTTTACATCTGAAGAAAGAGGAAAGGGATTCTTCCCAGCCAGAGGGGAAAAAGCACACAGGAGGCTTGTGTGACCTCAGGGTAGGGATTTTGGGCTACAGACAGGGATGCGAAGTGGGAGATCTCTGACAGTATAACACGTGTTTCTGGAGCACAAAAAAAAACCACACTTTGAATCAGCTCTCATCAAGGTAGAAGCAGAGTTTGATGGCAACAAATCAGCCTCATTTTCATAAGATACAAAGTCCAGCCTTGGAGATGCTGATGAACTCCCAAGGAGGCCAGTACATGCTACACAACCTCTACACCCTACAGCACTGGGCACTGATACTCCTGTGAGTACATCCCTTTTTGGGAAAAGGGTAAAACAGAGACAGACTGTGTTAGAACCTAGGGTATGAATCACAAATAAAGAGGTGCAGACATCATATAAACTATATTAAGGGAATTGCTGATTGATGATAAGATTCTCCTAAACCATTACAAATCTCATTTTAATCTCTCTAAAGACTCATCTGATTTTACATAATTGAAAATAACTGCTGCTTGTAATGTCTTAATTTTGATGTGCAGTGAATAACATGGTGCCAGAACCCTTCCAGCCAACCACTACTTCAAAAAGCTGTGCTAAGTTTTTAATTTCCAGACTTCCCAGGGCTGCATAAACCTTCACAATACAATATTTTGCTAATGCTTAATACTAAATATTCCAAAGTATGTCATCGAAATGATGGCTTTTTTCCCCTCTTCCTTGCAACTGATTAGTGTGTTTTAAGAAAGATAAGCAAACACAACCTCATAACCTCATTAATGAGCTACAAACTTGAGATAACAAAAAGCATCACTATTAACCCAGTTGCTGTTAGACTGCTCCTCAGTGTAGAAGCTTCCTGTTAGAAGAGACAAATCTACTCAGCAGGCATAAAGGATCCTGAATTTCTTCGCTTCCATTTGCATATATGTAGAAGGAGCCTTGGCACTCTAGAGAGCACAGATAACACACTTGAAGGATGGGAGGGATGACGGCAGTGTCCCGCTAGACCCAAACCAACAGGCATGGACAGAAGGACTGGGGCTACAACCTTGAGTCTCAAGAACATCCACAAACTTTCACTGCACATACGTGTATATAAATCAGAAGAATACGGTGCAGCAAAGGGTTACTTTCAAACTGGTTTTGCAAACTTTACATTAATTAGGAAAGGATTTCTCCAATGTCCATGCATCTCCAAACTGTGCACTGGGAAGGACCACTGAGTTCTAAATGACACGTGCAGGCTGCATGCAAAATAATCTGAATTTCTGGTTCCCTAAATTACCGTTAACTCAACATTATTCCTGCCTACCCTGGGTTTTTAAATGGAATTACATGTAGCCTGCAGCTTCAAATCTAAATGAAAAATGTAGCTCCAGCTGAACCTTAGGAAAAAAAGAGGCAAAAGTTAATGAGATTTAAATTAGTACCAGCCAAAGCCTTCCTTTAAAGAAAACATTATTGATTTTAAAGAGCTACCTAATGAAAAAGAATGGCACTCATTTAAGACTTTGCATGAGCTACATTAGACTCATTTATAATAATAAATAAGGATGTGCTTTACAGTGCAATGAATCAGCAAAATTTATGTACATATTTTTATGAGTTAACTACACGTTCCTTAAGCCTTTAATCACAGTTTTGGGTGAATTGTTTATGGTACTAAAGAAATTACAGTTTCTAAGGCTCAGACCATCAAAGGTAATTAAGTATCCATTCCCTAGAAGAGTTAACACCTACACAGCTCCCCGGTTTATAATCTATTCTTCATTTGTGAAATGGAAATGGATACTATTTCCCTTTATTCCTTATTAAACAAGGTTTCTATTTTAAGTTCAAGGAACTGATTATTGGAAAAATCCTCCTCCTATGAATGCTCTTTTTATACTGTAAGTACAAAACATAAGTTCTGCCAGGAGAGGGTATGTACATGCATTCTTTGTAAATTCCTTAAATAGGTAGGAAATCTGCCAAGCAGCTGCTTTCCATATAGTTCATTCAAACACGATTTTATACGATCACAGGATACTTCATCCTATCAGTTCAGGAATATAATACCGTGCTCCTATGACATTTAAATATGGAACACTGATGACCCTACACAGGTTGCACTTCATCAACTGACCAAATCCTGCTACTTCTCTGAGAACTATCAAGAAAAGAGATGAAGTCCAAGGTTCTCCAAGCAAGTTTCAATTGACTTTTAAATCTGAGCTACTTACACAAAAAGTAAGCATGCTCATACCCAGTCCAAACAGAATTTCACCTCTTTGTTAATTCAAGCCCCAGTCAAGCCCCATCAGAGCAAAAGGAACATCCACTTCATTTGCTGAGAAGTGAAAGGGCTAAAACTTTAAATGCCATAAGTGGTCCAATTCCCTCTCAGTTACTGAAACCAAGCTTTCTCGGGGGAACCCCAACCACCCAGCCTTGCTCTCCAGCTCCCACACAGGCAGATACCTGCTCAGTTTCAGTACCCAAGCCATAAAGCTGCTTCAAAGCACCTCAAACGGCTGTCATGATATAGGCACACTGACCCTCATGTGCTATTGATGACACAAGGTACTGTTTAACCTCACAAACTCTAAAGATGAAATGTCCCATGCAGAGCAAAACCAGGAAGAAATGTAACTGCAGTTCTCTCAACAGAGCAAGCAACACATTCTGATGTCTCAAACTAAGCTTGTGCATGCCAAGATAGATAATAAAGAACCTGCAAGGGTCCTCCATACAGTAGCAACAAGTACTATAATCCCAGTACGGCACTGTTCTTTCAATGCAGCTTACCAAGACGTCGTTTCATAGGGCAGATAATACTTGTCAAAACATGTCTGCACTGCCACATTTCATTTTTGCTTGGTAAAAGCAAAAAGATGCATTTATTTTTAATAAAAAACACTCACACTCATTAATTTCACTTGTCACAAGTCTGTGCCCTGAAGAGAGTCTTTAAAGTAACTGAATAAAGCTTAATGCACATGTTTTGCAGAACTAAGAATTTATACTTGCCTATTTGTGAGTCATTTAGACAGATCTCCTCCCCTGCTTTCAAAATCCTGCTGCTGTCTGCCTTCACATGATTTTGGTCACCTTATCCACACTGCTGTTACAATTAAGAGCAGTACTGTGGCTTTGAATCAAATCCTCCTGCTGTCCTCCCTTCCCTCGCTTCAGGTCAATCTACAAACTGATTGTAAATATAAAGTTACGGTTATGCCTGTAACTTTACCAAGTCGCTTTCAAGCTTTCACAGAAGTTTCATTGTCAGGTGAGACCAAAAGGGGTTTCAACAGGAGGCTATTACCCCAGAGGCTCTGCTGGAGGGACACACACACACGTGCACTCGCACCCCAAATAGAGACAAACAGGTCGGAGTCAATGGCTGGTCATCCGATATGTCCAAAGCAGATATGAGGTTGGAAGACATTCAATCCCAGGGATCAGCAGAAACCTAGGATTCAAATTGGTTTGAAGCAATGCCCCCAAACCATATACACCATTCAGATGTTCTAACAATCCTTTGTTCTAACAATCTGCTTTTGCTGTATCTAATTATGTGCAAACATAGATCTATCCCAGGGAGCCCCAAGACGGGACTTCCTACTCATTTTGACTATCCAGTCCTATTCAGACTTCATGCATTAGAGGAAGAGCTTCCAGAGACAAGTCAAGACTCAAACATGTAACCTTTGCGATGAACTTTCAGTGGAGAGAAGGAAATTGTAATTGAAGTACACGAGGTTTATTTTGTGCTTCCCTTTAATTATAAAGCAAATTAATAATCAAAAGCATTGTGTTTGTTTTTAACCATGATACTCCCAAAGGCATGAAAAAAAAAGGCATGTAATGGTAGGAACTGCATCCTTGAATGGATCTTAAGGGAAATAATTAATAAAATACAATTTATCATTGCTTGTTTCTCTGAACTATATCCTTAGCAATGTTCAATAAAATTCCTTGGAGATCAACACAAGTCAGCCCTTTCTGCCCCATGCAAACGAGACCAGAGTACATTGTACGTCAGCAAGATGTGCCATGGAAGAATCATGATTTCTGAGGAGAGTGGAGCAAATGGGAACAATCACTTCCGTAACCCCAGCTCTGGTTTAGATCTATGCCGAAGGGACTAAGAATTACCAGTGCACAGCAGGGATCAGCTGGCAGTTGGAGCCATCCTAAATTGAAGAATAACCTAAGTTAGATATGAGGGGAGCAATAAACAGCTGTTACTCACCCTGCTGCTCCTGTGATCTTCACATCAAAATAAGCCTTAATTTTAAAATGTTGATTTTATTCCACTTTATACCACACTGTTTCTTTTCCACATTCTCATAGCTGATGCAGGGGGCACTTTCTGATGTTGCTATGGACCACAGCTCAAGAAACTCTAATTTAGAGCCTCTGGCTTCCAAACCTTTCACGAGTAACAGGCTTCCAACACACTCTTTTCTTTTCCCCTTTGTTCTTTTCTCTCTCCTTGTGTCTCTACAGGTTGGGTATTTTTTCAGTTTTTTAGCCCATAGCGTTTAACCAGGTTCATGTGCACTCTGCATACCAGAGAAAAAAACAGACCTTGGACATCTGAAGTTTGCCTTCCTCCCCAGGAGCCTTCGGATGAAGGTTTGTTCCATTTATAAACATTCTAATGGGACTTCCTACAAGCACTTTGCCCTTTCCTTTCTACCTGCAGGGAGACAACAATGAAAGTTACTGCGGCTGTACACCCCCAAGCTTCCCTAGTGGAATGATGTACAAGAGAGATGCTATTTCCTTGGGGATGGAAAAGATGGTGTTCACAGGAGGTGGCTGGATCACTCAAGCATTCATTATGTCTGTAACTGTACCAAGACTCTTCTGAGCTTTGACAGAAGTTTCACTGTCAGGTGAGACCAAGCATTGTGCTCTTTAAGCTTCGAGCTGCAAATGCAAGAAGATCTCCTACAAAAAGTTATCTAAAGATAATTTGTTCCAGCTTTGGCAAGGCCAGGCCTTCTCTGGTCTTACATCCCCCCAGATGGAGAAGGTTATCTTAGGACAGCCTGTTCAAGAAGACAAAGTTTGCCAATCATTCAGAGCCAAGACTGATATGCTAACAAAATCCCTTGGCCATTAAAGATGCTGTTTCAACTCTGATTTTCTTTTGTTAGGAAAAATGATCTAGTACAGATTCTGTCAAAAGAGCTTTGTTAACACTAACACTTGCAAAACAACTATGCTAATATGACATTTTCCACTCACTTGTTCTATACTTTTATGCCACTTAGCAATGAACTACAGCAATTCCCTCCCAACCTCTTAATATTTGGCCATGGGAGTATGTGGGAGGCCACCTTTTTATTACTTTTACTGTGCTAATTTATTGCCGTTTATGACTTACATGAAGTACATTTGCTCTTTAAACTGGACTAAATGTGCCATCTGGACAAATAGCCTTGTTGACACGATGTTGGTTTATTAATAATGGTCATTACACTTGTAAACCTGTACGCTATAAAAATAACAAACATATTTGGGGAAGGTTCATTTCTACAACATGTCCATGCTCCCATATAAATATGTCCTGGCAGTCATTTGAACACACAGAGCAGCTGTATCTCTCACTCCTAGTCTCAGCTCAGAAACCTGAACAAAGCTGAAAAGGGAAAGTCTTGGGGAATTCTGGCAATTAAAGAAACAATACCTTGCTATGACACTGGAATATTTATGCTTATCAAGCAGATAAAAATGGGCTTATCCCAAGGAATGCACAAGCTTGATAAGAAAAGTAGATAACAGGAAGTGATAATTATCCCAGTTTCCTAAAGAAAACAGAAATATTGAAGCTTCAAGGCAAGAAAACATTTTCACAGACAGTAACTCTGTAAAAAGACACTGTTCAGGCAGTTGCTGATGAATGTCCTGGCAGTGAAGGGATCTGAACTGCAGTGCAGAGCTTTCACTGTGCAAGCATCCTGCTCATGGCTTGCTCTGCCTCCAGGTAAAAAAAAATAGTAATAATCAAAGTTAACCACTGACTGAAGTCATCAGCCTTCCACATTATTTTCTCTGCAGAATCCAAGAACAAAGGCCATGATTCAGACTTACACCACAGGCATCTCTGTGAAGTATCACAGAGATATTACATCACAGGCATCTCCAGTGCCTAGGGCATGGGCACTGGAGAATCCCCAGGTTGTGAGAGTCCAATGCCAGAGTTCTCCTCAGAGGAGCTGTGTGCTCTGCTCACATGGCACATCTCCCAGGCTGCACCCCTCACACACCATCTTCAAGCTCAGACACTGGTGGTTTGCTATGTCATGCACTTGCAAAGGTCCCTTAAAGGGTTAGGGTTTTGAGTGGTCTTTTTCAACCTTGGCTCCTCACTTTCTCCCCACTAGCCTCTTCCTTTCCCATCTAGGAACAAGAATATTCTAGGTGAACTTTCAACACCTGAGTCTGCTTCTGGAAACAGCTGCCTACACAAGTGTGCCTGCTTGTATCTTTTTAAAACACACAGATGAAGAGAGGAGCACTCAGATCAGAGGGGCTGGCTGAGGACTTCAAGGGTACTGATTCTTTTACTGAAACAAAGAAGCTATAGTCAACCACCTCTGTACTATTTACCTATTTTATTTCATTAGAAGATATTGTGATTTCTGAATTTTGTTTTCCTTGTCATTTTCATTGTATCCAAGCAAATATTATTTTCTCCCTGGAAAGATCTGATGATTCCTTAACTTTCAACTCCCTTTCCACTCAGCCCCAGTTTTCACACAATACATGCCCCAACAGCTCAACAAGGAGATCTTGAGCATTTCCATTTTTAAAGAGATGTGGTGAGGACCGCATGGGGAAGTGGTCCCAAACCACTCTGCAATGGACAGATAGCTGTAACATCATCAGCAGAAGAGACATTGGGCTTCAGCCTCAATGGTGAGCCAGCCTGTACGGAACAGTGCCATCACCCACACATGAGCCAGCGAGGAATGTTTAGTGCCGTATGGCTGCATCATGTTGATAGTGATGCTCATTAAGGTGACAGTGTGGCACTTGCTTTTATTCTCTGAACAGACAGAGGCCTAAAATCTCCAGGCTGTTGGTTCAGCAGGAGAGAAGACACTGACTTATTTGGACAATTTCTTCACAGTATGTTTTTTATTTGTATTTTAAATCTTTCATCCCCAAATGGCATCAAAGGCGAAGCATGACTGTCCCATCAAAAAAAGAGTAACTGGATTCCACCTGCACCTGCAGTGCATGGTATCCATGAAGTTACAGCTCAAAAAAGGTGGAGATTTCCTACAAGTGCTATGAAAGATCCTTCACGGTACAGTGGAAAATCACTGATCTCCTCATTTCATGCAACTAGTGCACGAGCCAGCTGTTACAAACCCTACACAGAGCTGGGAGGCTGTGCAGGACCCCAGACAACTATTTATGGATCTTACAGAGTCAAGTTTATGGTTCAGAGTAAAGATTGACAAAATTCTACTCCTGGTCACGCTGAATGGGTGGCATCTTCCAAGCAGGCTGCTGTGTCTCTGCATTTATCACGGTGAAGTTCAAGCGCTGCAAGGCAGGTCTTCATGTGTCACAGCAAGCCATCTGCCAAACTTTGCTTTCATTTGAGAGCAGGAGGAAAGCAAAGAAGCATCACCAATTGCTCTCACTATCCTATTAAACCACAGTCCCAGGGAGTGTGAAGCGGTGGCTTCTCTCGGCTGATAGCGGTTCCTGACCAGGTCTGCAGGTTCACCACTGCTCACCACGGCTTCCTCCAACCTGCACTGCCCTCGCCTGCGCTTCAGAGCAGGCAAGGGGACAAAAATGAGTCGTTTACGATAAAATCACTTTTTTAAATGGAAATATATACTGAAGTGAATCATGACCCTGATTAAAGCTTAACTGCCTTTCTTCACCTTGGCTCAGTTGAAGCGTATGACAGTAATCATGTAGTGCCAGAAGCCAGTTAAAAGGGATACACCAAAAGCAGATTCCAGAATATTATAGTAACGGGCAACATCTTTACCCTTACTCTCACTTTCCCCACTTTTTTTCTTTGCCATTCTGCAAGAAGTACCCAAGAGCAGTGCCCAGGAGATCACGCCTAGGATGGGTAGGCAAGGGGCAGGGAGCCCTGGGCAACTTCCTCTGCGACACATTTAGGGGGAATGCGCGCCTCTGAGCTGTGCAGTGAACCCCACCTGGCAGAGTGCTCAGTCCGTGCTGCGCCTGCATCCCCAGGGCACCACGCAGGCAAAACTCCTCCTCAGGGGGACGCATTCTCCCCAGAGGCACTTCAGAGGACCAGTGCTGGCAAGTAGTCAACCAAACAACCCTCTCAGTCTGCTTTCCAGCAGGGTACAGGTGTGAGTAGGAGGGCACGCAGCAGGACCTCAAAAGCAGCATTACCACTATGAACACATGCTGCGTCTTAGCTGAGCTGCCCAGGACCTGCTGCAGTGCCCCAGTAGCCTGTGGGTATACACAGCAGTGAGGAAGCTGCATGCCCCAAGCAACATCCCAAGGGAAAGAGAAGTCTCAAGGACACATAAATACTGAGCCTTGTAAGAGCACCAGACTGCACACACGTGTTTCGGTCCCACAGTGCAAGCTATTAAGCATGCAACAGCTCTGGCTCAACATGCCCGTGCTGCACTTACAAAGAGCTGAGCCAAGACTGCAGCCGAGGTGCGGGGCTGCAGTGGGCCCGGCATCACCTGCACCATGCCCCACACACCTCCTCAGCACAGGTCCCACTGAGCAAGTGGGAATGCTGAGACTTCCCCTCCCCAGGCACAGAGCATCTCTTTGCAGGGGCCTGATGATTCACACCTCCAGCACCATGCAAGGCTGGTCTTGCATAGCAGCACTGACCCATGAGCAGCCAGTGGTTACATGGGCTCCTTCTGCTTGCTGAAGCAGAGAAAACCCTACAGGGACTCTGCTCACTAACCTCCCACAGCAGCCATCACATGGTCCCTCCACATGCTCTGATCAATATTTAAATGATGGTGGCAGCACTAAGAGGCCCTCCCCCATGCACTAATATGGTGCCTCCAGCCATCCCATCTGGCCAAGGTTTGAAGGAAAAAGAAAAGATGAGCCTTGTACTGTATCTTGAAGGTCGGTGGGTTGGGGCATGTTTGAAAGTTTAACTAAGGCTTTGTGGCAGGCCATCTCCCTATTTCCTGATGTGGAAACAATCTCATTTAATACTTCATTGAAATAACAGACCGTTGCATAATACCCCTGACAACAGCACAAATCTGCCTCCCCAGACAGGTAAAGCTCTGATGCAGAGTAATTAACAGACTGAATTAAATGCTCTGTAATGTCCACCCCAAGCTGACACATCCATCCCTTCCCATGCCGTACCAATGCGAAAGCGAAGCAGCTGGACGCTGCACTGAGGCTCTGCTGCTGCCCTGTCACAACCAGCCTGTGAGCACTCAAGCCTGCAGCGTCCCAAGAAAGCCTCTGCACGTCCCCGTGGGCACATGCTTCTGCTCACTCCCACTCATGCTGCTTCACCCGTAGTTACTCAAAAGGTGCAGTACATTACTGGTGACACTGCTAATGCAGTTTCCACTGTGAGGCACAATATGGTTTTTCCAAGAGTGGTGGTGGGAAATTGTGTTACAATTAAATCTACACTGGCTGCTTGGAGACACCACAGCTCCGAGGCTCCCCAGCTAATTACAGTGGGGGTAAAGAGCCCTTCCTCTCTCAACACACACCAAAAGGCAGCACCACACACATACCATGTCCCATCACTCTGCTGCAGGAGCACCGCACCTCCTGTATCACTTGAGCTTGAGATGCCTGGCACGCTGGCAAGTAGGGAGGAGTACCCCATTCTGGTATTTATAACAGGAACACATCAGGAAGTTTGCCACTCCTGATTCATTCTTGCTAGTCATTACTGTGTCTTAATTTTCCTGATTTCTGAGGTAGTGTTTGCATACACAGAGAGAATCTGTCACCTCTACAAGAATAAGACCATATGGGCTGAAGAGAAGGTCCCTGCTAGGCACCAGAGAGAGCACAGGCACTTTGGTATACAGCACCAGTTGCTGTGGTTGCCCAGGAACCAGCCCTACAGCTAGCTCCACTTCTCTCCAGCAAAATCACCGGGGCTAGGCAACAGCATGAATGGCAACACCAAAGAAATGCTAAAATGCAGCAAGGAGAGGAGGGAAGGACACTTCAGGAAGGCTCAGATTAAAGACTCAACTTCTGCTTTGAAGAAGACATTGAGGTAAAGCAGGTGCTAAAATCCTGTGGTTTGTTCCTTGGAGAATGGCCACTTCGGCATTCTCTGCCCACCAAACACACAGGCAGCACCCGCCAGCCAGACAGGCAATACACCATGAAGTCAGAGTATTCTCAACCACATTCGTATTTTCACTCTGCTCACCAAATAGAGTCAGAAATCTGATTTTTTTCCATCACAGTATTCAACTACTACTTCTCTACTACCAGGCCAGCAGCAGAATGGATGAAGAGTCACATTAGGTTTGTCTATCTTGATTGGTTTTCACTGACTACAAAGAAGTAAGAGTTTGGTTTGTCTTTACGATTTCATGGGAAACGTAAATTGGAGTCAGTCACTAACTATAGAGCATGATGAACAGGTTTTAGGTGGATGGCTCTGGCTTTAATGGTGCTGCAGGGCTAGCAGCTTGTGGGAAGCTCTCAGATTCCCATCAGCTTAAGGCACAGCAGCATTGCCAGCTATGAAGTCCAGACATGGATCTAAATGCCTCCAAAGATCAGATGTTTGCCTCCAGCTTCAGTGCATGTGATGGGTTTCCAGGTTCCCAGCAATCTGACTATGCAGATGGAACTACTTTTTCCTCATCAGAAAGTCTAACTGCAGCTCACCACTGGCAAGCAGGTCCTGCTATCCTTCTGTAGGAACGATCATGATCTTCCAGACACTGCACTGGCAACAGCATTAACAGTTCTCACACTTCCCTGTCACAACAAAAAACCATGTCCGCATTATCTGAACACAGACACGCACGGGAGCAAGCCTTAAGCAGACTTTCACAAGGTAACACAGATTCAAACAGATGGGCCAACACAGGTTGTTCAGCTGTATGATTCCACGGGGTTTCCTTTAGCCAATTTGATCACCTCCAAGGAAAGGAAGCTTTACACCCGATGCATCTGTGTTAATAGACCTCCTGCCTTTAAAACGACTTTCTGAGTGTACTGGAAACAACAACATTAAGATAATGGCAAGACTGGCAGTGAGAAATTCACAGGGGATGCAAAATAAATGAAATCAATTAGTATTATAAATACAGGCTGAGTTTCATGTGTCCTGTCAATTTTTCATACTGAACTTTTGAGACTTTCTAATTAACAGTTTATACAAAAGCTATAAGAAATGAATAGACAAATCCAACAGTGCTGTTTTAAACCTGTGCCACCACACTGCAGTTCACATGGCTGTAAATAAAATGGAAGAGTATTTTTATGAGCCATCAAATGGCTCAGTTAATACCAAAAGGCATTTACTGAAACAAAAATGTTGAACTATACTGCTTCACAGCAAGCCCCATTTTGATTTTTCCAATTAAGCAAAGAATTCATACCCCTATATGAAAGTGGATGAACCCTGTGTAAGTATCGGCTCTGGTGGAACCTACATTAACCAAATGCATTGGATTTGAGGTCAGCTGTCATTCTTTCCAAATTGCTTCCTGAGCAGATCACAGAGCAGATGGAAAAGGCCAGTTTGACATGACTCTTTGGCTTAATTGTAGCTTTACTAAGACAGCATATGGAGTTAGTACGTACTGTAGAATTTCATCCAGTAACTATTTCTCATAAACACACTAATCTGCTTCGTTTGCTTTTCTCTGATCTTCAGTACGCACATTCATTGTGACTGAATTATTTTTACCTGTGCATTACTAGGTCATGCTTTCTTAGCAAGCACAAACACAGTAAATCCACATTAATGTTCAAAGAATCACAGAATTTAAATGCCGCACTGAGTACAAGATCCCTTCCACAACATCAGTACCTAAACTAATTCACTGTTTTCAGTAGGAACTGTGTCAGATCCCTTGAGTTATCCTGTGACTACTCAGAGATGAGCAATGTCAGACTGGCCTAGTGACAAAAAGGCTTTGTATTACCTAGACTAACACCCGTCAAAGAATCAATGCATGCAGTATGCCCGCTCATATGCACAATGCACCCACAACACAGTGCTATGCAAAGATAGGTCCAGCAGGAAGAGAACTGATCAAATCCCTAACACACTACCTGGAAGCACTGACAGTTTAGCCTCTTATCATAGCATTGCTCTGTTTTTATATCCTTGGTTTACAGAAAACACTGCACTATTCAAACCTGCAAAGTAACCCCTTATCAGCAGGAAAGTTAAATTCTTGACCCTGAATCATCTGTTTGAAGTTTTCCAGGAAAGGTGATCATCAAATAAAGTGGATATCTGTTATTCTGGTCCTCTAAACGCTGCAGTTCCATCAGTTTTTGTAAGTTACCTATGTCAGCCGTTTCATTTGCAACACTTACAAACTGTTTAACATTCAGATGGGATCTCAGGGTATGTTGTAGGTGCCGACATGATAAAATAAGAGAACCCCCTTCCACTGTGACATACTTTAACTGGACCGCAACTATTACAGAAATTCCTCAAGCTCTATTATAGAACAGAGGGTGCTTGCAGCACCGGATTGTACAGAAACCCGTGTCAATGCCAAATGTGTCAAAACCAGGAAGCAGGAAAACCTATCTCCAACTTGATTATTTTAATACCCTTTGCCTGTTTTCCTAAAAGGAGGAAATGGGAAAAGGATGGGTCTGGCAAATTATGAGAAAGTGGTTCATTTCCAATGCCCTGTTTCTAAGCAGTTCAGTGTTTGCTGCTGGGCAGCAATGGAAGGAGGAAGCTGTTTGAAATAAAGAAAATGGAAAAAAAAAAACCAATCCAACAGCAACAAAGAAAACTGTTTGGTTTCAATGATTTCCAAATGAGAGTTCTCAAGAAAAGCTTCATTTCGAAATTCCATTACAAAATTAGAAAGAAAATATTTTCTTGTAAAAACATCACCTCTGAAAACCAATTTTCAAACACCAGTATGTCATTTTTAATCATCTCTTAGCTGGAACACAAGACTCCCAGCACAGTAACCTGCCCTGACAAAGCATTGTCAAATCTCCCATTGAGAACCTCTTTTCAAAGCTGACTTAGGACCCCCATAGCACCCTTGACACCTTTTGTTCTTCACCTTATCTTTCTTAAAGGCAAATCCAACTCAAATAAAATAAGGGTGAAAACTCCCAAAAGAACATAGCACCAAAAATGGAATGCATTTGAAAAAAATCCTTGCTCCTAAAACATTCAAACGCCTGATTTGAGAGGCTGGTTCTCACACTGCCACATTAACAAATGCTCACTGTCAACCTCAAGTTTAACCACTTGCATTTGTCATTTTAGTGAAAATAGATGGACGGTGGTTGATGGCTCTTCATTTGTTTCCTGGGCAAGAAGCAGACCCTATTCCACCAACTGGCAAGGACGTACAAGCTCTCTAAGGTGCCACAGAGCCTGTCTGTGGATGCTCAATTCCTGCTCAGTGTTTTCAGTGCACCTCTCCTGTAACACCCGCTGCAGACCAGACAGTGTGTGATAAGTGATTCGACCTGGATCTAAAGCAAGCACAGCCCTACTGCAAAGAGCAACCAGGATCAAGAAGAATATCAAAGAGGGAAAAGAAATTGAGGTATCAGTGTGGAGGAATCAAAAGGAATCAAATGAGCACCTATGGATGCTCTTCACAAGGTGCTCTGTCTTACCTGAGTCTGCTGCACAGAGCCTCAAATGCACATAAACCTGTCATTTAATATTTTCTTCATCCCCAGATGAAGAAAAAAATTCCTCCTGTTTGATTATAATTCAGAAACACAGAAATGACCCCTCCATTTTTTTCACAAAGCAGAGGTCAATAATGGCTATTCCCTCTGTATCAACTCTGGTATCCATGGAATCTGTGCACAATGCTGGAATTACTATCCCACAGAAAAAAAGCTGCGGTTCTGCCTTAAAAGTGTGATTGTCAATGGTAATGGGTGCTCATGGCAATCACACACCATGAACTCCTACGTCCATCCAGAACTGCAGTTTCAAGACTTACATTTTGGTCAGAGAGGGGTCTATGGAGCTCCTATTTCCTGGGCTTCCTCAGGACCAGCCTTTGGATTCAAGATGACTGGTCTTATCTTAGCCACCACCTCAACGCCCAAATCTCATGACAGCAGCAAATTCTCTCTAACTCCAGCTATGCCTGACCTTGAAGCTCAGTTCCAAAAATGCCCCAACTTTTGAAGGCACTACTTACACAGTGCTGTGCTTTTGATCCATTTTTATGTTTGCACTAAGATTTACCTGACTCCCAGTAACATAATAAAGGGTTATGGGGTTGGGAGAAGAAATTGAGATATTTACAGCTAGGGTTTTAAAAAAAATTTAGGACACCAAATGCCATTGAGAACTGTGAGCCCATCAAATCCAGGGCTATATAGGGAGCGCTGCACTCCACTCCTACATTTCAGTGTCCTTACTACATGCATATTTCAGCTATATTTTTAACATTCTGTATTTAACATTAGGAAATTACTTTATTCGGTAATGCCTGTAACACAAAATTGTGAGGGTTCTCAAACTTCCCTGTATAGAACTTGGAAGGTTTCTCATTATCATGGGTTCAGCAGCAGCAGTCATTTTTCCTCTTTAAGCAGTAGCTGGTGTAGCACTGTGTTTTGGATTTTCGGCT
>JASSUY010022495.1:0-11530 GCA_032466535.1 Forpus xanthops
CACTCATGAAGAATGAGCCTGGGTCTTGAACTTTACTGTATTGATTGTTTCTGCACTGTTACAGAGGGGCAGAGCAGAGACCAGAGCCTTGGACTCCCCAGACAGCTCCCTGACTGTGTGCCCCCTGCACAGCTGTTGCTCAGCTTTCCTTCACTCCCTCTCTCCCAACACCCCCTCCATGAGAAGATCTACATGTGTGATTGTTCTCGCTTCTTCCTCTCCAGCTCATACAGTATATTCATACAACATGTATATATGTTTGTACACATACGTTTACCATGCACACACATGCAACACACAAGCACTGGCAGCTGCATCATTTATCCTCTTGGCAGATAGGAAATGTTTTGGTCAGCTCAACTCAGCAAAAGCAGGAACCATGACTGCAGACTTATTAATAAATAAAGTAAAAAGGCAAAAGGAAAATTTTAGTCTAGTCACTCAACTGAGATAGAAACAATACAGTCACTAATGTGGCAGTTACACTTTTGTAATGGAGCCAGATGAAATGGAGACTGATTTGTGTCTTGTGTTTAGTATATCAAATTTAGAGTTGTGTTTATTTATATGATTTAATAATGAATTGAATGACTGTATAAACCTTAGAAATTTTTGTTATTTACACTGGAGGAGCCTAGAGAAGTTTGTTGTGCCAGATCACTAGCTGCTTATGTTGTTCTTCTACTAACAAGTTAAATCATTTGTATTAGAACAGTTTTTGGGTTAGGTACCGGCTTCTAAAACACACACTAAAACATCCAAGGGATAAGCAGTATGCTTGGGATGAGGCTGCACATGTGGGTCTGCCAGGGCTCTCACCAGTACCCAGAAGGTTGTTGGGTCAGAGGAACTCAAAATAGCCTCTGTCTAAATGCCAGCAGGCTCTGCGCTCAGTGGATGTAGTCAACAGGCAAGGCAGGAGGACGGCTCTTGCTCTGAAAGGTGTGTTCAAATGGCTTTTCACTCGTGAAAAACACCCAACAGACTGTGTGGGCAGGTTCTTTCTGGTTTTTTGTTTTGCAGACTCCCTCAGGTGCTGGAGGTATTTAAAAAACATTTCTGTAATTTTCTTCCTATGCCATAATATCTATGGCCCCCATAGACGGAACAGCCCCTATAAAAGGGTGAGCTTAGGAGGATGACTACTTTAACTACAGAAGAGAGAACGTGACGGAAGCAAAATAGGGGAAAATGGGCTGAAAAAGCTGCCCCGGGCCTGGTGGTGTTTTTCTGGATGGCAGTACCCTGCTCCATCCCCTCCGGATGCTGAGGAAGTCCCTTTCCTCCTGCCACGGCCGAAGCTGGCGCTTTGCCTCTTGGCTGCAGTCCCTGCTCCGCTGCCCAGGCTCTGCTCTCGCTGTCACACCCTGTCTGCCAGGCTGCCCTGGGGTGCCGGCTGGGAGAGGTGTGCCCCTGTTCTCCAGCACAGCCCCCCGGCGCCGCGGGCGGGGCAGGCAGCGCTCTGCCTCCTCTGCTGATCCGGCAAAGGAGACGAGGAAGGAAAGGGCAGACCAGAGGCAAGGCAGCAAGCAGCGCAGCCGGGAGCCAGGCTTTGTCTTTGGCCAATAAAAGCATTAGTAATAGCAGGTTGGGGATGGTTAGTGCAGCCTGGAACACTATGCGGGAAGTCAGCTCAGAGCTGGGACCAGGACTGGTAGAGAACAGGAGATGGGAAACAGGCCTGGGCAGCAGTGGCAGGACACACTGCCCACCTGCTTCTTGTCCTAACCTCTTTCCCCAGATATTGAAGACTTTGTGCTTTCTTGATCTTTGACCACGTTTTCTTCTTGCCTTAACAAGGCAAGATTGTGTCCTGCTGGCTGAGCATCAGCCTACTCAGATAATCCCCCTCCCCAGCATCCTAAACATGAGGCCAAAGCACCCGTATTCTGGACAATATTTACTGATAACCTAAGTGTCCTGACACAACTAGTGGGCTACACTTGTATAGTGTAGTCACTTATACAGTGGATTCATATGATTGTGTATGGCCTGCTACGAGCTTAATATCCTGGGTGGTGCCAAGTAAAGCACTGAACTGGCCAGATGTGGTCAGTGATTCAGTTTTTGGGCTAAACTTGACTGGGGCTGGTGGATGATCCAGTGGGTTTCAGTAGGCATTTTTTGGGTAGGGGCTGGAACAGGTTTGTCGCTTCGAGCACATCCAAGTGAAGCAATGTGAATCTGTTATCTGTGTCTAGTGTCACTCCCCAGCTATAAGAATCACTGAAAGGGCCATGGGAGCATTGCCTGGACCTTCAAGGACTTGCGCACAGGGCTGACTGTCATGAGGCTGTCTTTGGGCAAGCATTATAAAAGGTAAGACAAACTGAACCAGATCAATTCAAATCCAAAGTTTCTTCTAGCCAAGTGCTCTATCTCCAACAGTGGCCAACAGTGAATGTGCTAGGAAGAGAACAAGAACAAAATCAGACCTGTGTCAGTAGTTCCTCGAACTGTTCCTCTATCGTCCAGCATGCTGTGCAGCAGCTTGGGGAGTGCATTGAGGAGGAGGGAGAACTTTAGAGCTCCCTTGTGCTGCCTTCCACCCACATGAGATATGGTGTAGTCCCACATTGCAAAAACGCTACGAAAAGGATGGGAAAGTGGCAGCTGTTTCGAATATGACCTGTGGCATTTCTGAAACTAGGGATGAATGGTGACAGTGGTGACTAAAGGCCAAAATTGGCCCAAGACTTTACAAAGAGAAGAATTAAGAGTGGAAATCATGAGGCATTTTTCCCTGTGTGATCTAATGCCAGTGTCTTGATGCTGCCTTTGAAAACATGAGTTGACTTCATATATTTCCTCAAAACAAGGTTCAGGTGTTGAAGGTGTTCGTAAGTACTGATTTGCAGCACCAGTAGACATTGATTATCCCTTAATGAGATGGTATTACTCAGTGCTTTGCAGACTAGCATGTCTCAGTTGCTACTGCTTCTCTCTGTATTTAGAACAGAAAGCCACTACGGTAACTTTGGCCTCTGCTATCAAACACTGACTTTTGGAGTAGTGCCTGTTGTACATCATCTTCAACAGTGAATGTATCTATGTGTGCTCCCTATAATAAATAAGCAGGGAAATGACATATAAAAACCATTCCAGTTAGGACTGCAAGGGGACTGCAAAGTTCATGACCATTAATTCCTCCTCCTCAAACATTTCTTACATTAAAAATTGAACGAAGTGATGATCCAAGGAGGAGGGCTTGCAAAAAGCTTATCAGGAATAAATATTTAGAAATCTTTGCTATTATAGTATCATTCCTGACAAGTTTATCTTAAAAACTCTTGCTGTATGCAATCTTCCAGCACAGAACTTGCACAAAAATGGACATTCAAAGTGGTTTCATCTGAAGTGTATTCAGGCTTTCCATACGCGTTTCTAATGTTTCCCTAGACACCACTTTGAACTATTTAGGAAATCTCAAGGGTGGTGTTTGCTTAAGATTGGTGAACAGAATGATACTGCAGCCTGGGAACTACACAAGCAAAAGAGAAACACTGTCCTCACGAAATATAGTGTGGATGTCTTGAATTACTTTGTGTTATAGCTGATACTAAAATTAGCAGTGGAGTGTTATTGTTGTGGGAGCACAGGGAGTGTGTTGCAGCACAAGCAGAGCTCCAGCACCCAGGGCTAGCTGGGATGGGAGCTCCCATTGTCCTCACTGCCTGGAAATGCCACGTTTCTCTTACGTTTGACAATTAAAAAAAAATATTGCTTTCACCCTGCATCAAAACCGTAAAGCAACTCAATTTTCTTTCTTTGAGCACACTAAAAACTAGTAATTTTTATTGTGGGTTTAATCCTTTAGTTCTTGCAAACCCTGTTGGTGATAAACACCTCCCACATGAGCAAAAGGCTGCAAGGACTGGTCCTTGCTTGGGCAGGAACCCTTCACATGGCAGAAAAGAGACCGCATTTTATGTGTACCTTCCAGCTGTGGCTTGATGTTAGCTCTTCACGGTATCATCCAAATTAGATAAAGACAAACAATGAAACAGTGTGTTCTCCATGGTTGTCATAGCTATTTATTTATCATGTTTTTCTTTCTAAAATAAAGAAAACTGTGGCTAGATGTTTCAGTCCAAAGTCATGTTCCTATGTCTAGCTGTGCTCCAGCCCTCCTGTGCTTGTATGTCCTGATGCTCCTTTGGAACATGGAAAAAGATGTTTTTATTTAAGGAAACAGGAAAATGATCAAGACTGGCAGTGCTCCCTGTGTTTTTACACAGGAGAAAGAACAGGAGAGAAAAGTGCAACCATAGGTTTGTCCATCATCTGGGAGCAAATAACAAGTGTCTGGCTTCATACTTCAGACATCCCAGTCATATTTCTAGTTTCTTCTCTCTGCAGCTTTATTCACAGATAGGAGCAGGGTTAGGGCCACTCCATTATACCTGTTACTTGCTTTGACACCATCTGTACCAGCTGCTATGTCAAATCCTTTAGTTCTGTAATCTGTCCTGTGTGGGCATGTGCTGCCATACCTACATCTTCACTATTACTGATCAGAACTCTGGCCTTGCTACGAAGTCAGTTTCAGATCACCCCTGCTCTTGGATCTGCCTACTCTAGTTTTACAGGTTCTTTCTAGACAAGAGAATAGCTATGGTGGAGGGAAACTCTTCAGATGGGGTTTTCTCTTCACAGGGAGCAGAGAGGTAGCCCCATCACTGTAACTCAGAGAATGACAGGGAAAACAGAGTATTTGCTAAGTGGAATGTTTGTGAGCCAGTTCCGGAGATCATATATAGAGTAAAGCAAACCTTGCAGGGTATTAGCCTCTTTTACCAACATGTTGTCCTGTCCTCCCAGGCAGCAACAGACATAGCTGGGCTTGTGAATCAGCCTGCAAGTGAAAATAAAGTCAGCTAAGAGGAATCTGGGTGTTTGCAATGTAGATCATTGTATTTAAACATCTCCAACAATGCAGCAGAAGTCAAATAGCCAAGCAGAAGATCCTTCAGGAACCTCCCCTCAAGCACTATGCTCCTGTTGCAAGAAAATAAGAGTTCCCTTAAAAACCACTTTGGTCAGAGATGTTTTCAAACAGGTGCATACAGAGAAGCTCTCATGAATTTTCCAATACACTTTAAAATGCTATCATTCCCCTTGCCCCCTTCAAAGCTCTCTGCTCCACTCCCCTGCCAGAGGTTTCCACTGGGATGGGAGAGAAGCTTAGCAGGTTCAACCTGCTTATGCTTACCACAAATACACAGGTGCTGTCTGGAGGCAGCAGCATGCAGTAGTTGTGCTTTAAACTTGGTGCTCCTAGGTCTCCAGGGGTTGTGCAAATATTTGCTTTGCTCTGCAGTATCATGGCACTCCCTAAGTTTCTGTTCTGAATAGGCCCAAAATGCTCAAAACATACTCAAGTGAAACTGCCATTCTTCAGGTGGTTTTGTATTGAAACCGTGTCAAAATACATGGTCACTATTTCACAGGGGGTTGTGGAAAAATATATTTAAAAAAGCTAAAAAGGACTGTGACATTTTGGTAAACTCTGGTATTAAGGACAACTTCACACTACATGGGTGGATCCAGAGCTCTCATGCATTATGATGAGCAAAAATACATGCTGCCCATAAACATCCAACACTATTTTCAAGTCATGCTCTTTCATCTCTTACCATTTAACTTAAAGATGTAACACCATCAGGAGAGGTCCTGACTCCCTTTCATTCCTGTCCAAAAGCCTGTTAAAGCGTCAACCATTCTCCCTTCCTAAGGCAGGACTGGGGCCACAGCCGAAACTCAGGCTTGACATTAATGTTATCAGAGAGTATTACATGGGAGGAAATGTTTCAGATGACAGGCTGTGATTAGGTTCACTGAAACACCATGTCTGGAAACAGTGATTACAGAAAAGAGCAAGATTAGCAGCACAGGGTGACCAGATTAGCGCTTGCTGAGCTGCTGTAGCTTGAAGCTGCTAAATTCCCCCTCTATCTACAATACAAGCTTGACTGTAGGAGACCTGACTTAAAATTATCAACTCCTGTCACTTCAGGTGAGCTCAGAGACTATGTGCTGTGCTTGTACTGAGGCAAACTTACATTTTAATTACAATGCCTATATATTTCCTAAAACCTTACATATTTGCTAACAAACTCCAATCCCTCTTTTCAGTAGTGTCACTCTGAGTAGAGCTCAGTAGAGATTTAAAATCCTTTTGAAAATAGGACATACTTGTGAAAATCGTTGGCAGACCCCTGAACACCATCAGCATTGCCTCTCCCAGGAAAAAATGGGTGGCTGCACATGTCTAGACTGAAGCTGTTTTGCTACAGTGTAAATAAAGCTGATGGGAAGCTGTCCATTCTGAAACATACAGTCACAGTCTACAATATGGAGCAGTGGCTAAACACCCTTAGTGTCTCTCAAGTCACTTCCACATATCTGACCACATTATCCTAATGGCTGAATGTTGATGCTCTAGAGGCATTAGGTTACACATAGAATCATAGAATAGTTAGGGTTGGAAAGGACCTTAAGATCATCTAGTTCCAACCCCCCTGCTATAAAATTATTTTGTTTTCTTTAGATAGGGCTGTTATAAATTGAAAAAAATAATCCGCCAACAATAAATGAAAGCATACAGTAAGAACAATGAATATGTTTTGGAAACAAAGGCACAGATAAAGATGGAAGAGCATACCATGGCAAGAGTTAGCATTTTAGTTGAAAGGATCAACAAAAAGGAGAGAAAACCTACACAAAGTCCATCTTGAAAGATGTCCTGAACTGCTGATAGTTCAAGAGACAGGTTGATCATTAAGACTTGTGTGACATTTAAACCAACAAGGGAGTAGGGGCTATGTCTCAGTTATGTCTTTATCCCATTGGGATCTGCTTAAAATCAAATCAAAGAGTGATGTGATGGTTCAGCGTCGTTTGGGTGGGCTTTCAAAGGAGCCATGTTGGTAAAGACTTGCCACAGCTCAAACTGGGTAGTGAAGGAAATACACTGTAGAAGCACACTGTGGGGCTTTGAGCAACCTGGTCTAGGGGAAGGTGTCCCTGACCATAGCAGGAAGGTTGGAACTGTATGATCTTTAAGGTCTCTTTCAACTAAGGCTGCTTTATGATTCTATGATTTGTATTTGTTCAGTAAGGCCCCACAATGTGCTATCAAACAGAGGATCTGTTTGATAACTACAGGTGATAACTACAGGTTTCTCCTCTCCTGCACTACTCCAGATTACACTCAGTCACATAGTCTGGGTCAGACTTGTGTTTTGCTGTGGCTTTTGGTTTATGACACTGCAGACTGTGGGGACTGGCTGGTATTTTTAATCCATCTGCTGCTAGTATCAGTGAAGATTTCTTGTCCAGAAGAACTTGCCTGTTTATGTTCCACACAAGGATTTATAAGAGACTGTACGAAATAGAGGAGGGATAAATGGGGGAGGGGAAAAGCAGAAAAAAAAGTGAAAAGTGATTCAGAAATGTGTCTGTTCTTTCCGCTCAAGCCACTGTACAGAAACTATGCTTCTATTGTGGGACAAAGACCTTTGAGCACAGTGAGATGTGTTTATGCTGCTCCTATCAAAGAGCCTTTCATCTCCACAAAGCAAATTATTAACACATTCCACTGAAGATGTGGGGGTGGAGGCCTGGCCTTGGAAAAAAAGCTGGCCAAAAATGAACATTTTTTTTTTATAAACACTTTTAATGATAGTGAATGGCGCCTTGCCAAGACCCTTATGCCCAGTGAAGCACTGCAGGCTGATTGTTTGTCTGGAGAAGTCCCGTGGGCTGAGCCTTTTGTGCCAAGGAATTTCTCATTTGAAAGGCAGTGGTGTGGGAGGTGTGGGCCTTTCCAGGTTCATCGAGTTAAAGCCTGCACTGTCGGTTGCCTTAAACCTGCACCAGAGACTAATTTTTATTGGGTGAATGAGCGCCCACCTCTGTTCCAGGCGGTAAATCTTGGCCTTTCAGGAGAAGCTCAAAACATGAGGAGTAACCTTCCAAAATAAGCAGAACAGCTCTGTTAGGAGACTACTCTCCATGTACTCTGTGCCCCATGGATCAATATTGGCTTGAGTAGGAAAAAGGCTCATTGTTAGTAAATGGAGCTCTGAAGTAATTTTATCAATAAATCTGTTAAAAATGTGTAGGTTTGGGGCTTTTTCCTTATTTTTTTTCTGTTTAATTTGAAAATAGTAACATTATTTGCATGAGCATCATTTTTCTTCATTGCTATTATTGTCACGGCATAGAATGTATATATATATAAACAAATTGCAATGAGCTTTGATGGGTTCCTATGATTCAAAGGATAGCTGCTGTCTCTGGAAGACAATATATATTTTTGGGGACAGCATTTGAATAGAGCACAACAGGCTCCAGGAAAGGGAAGTACCCATGGGTTTCTGCCCATGCTCAAGTGCCTCTGTCACACTTAACGTTTAGCCTTTGGGCAGTCATTGACAAAAGGGGTGAATGGGAGTTTCTACATGCTTTAGTTTCTACATGCTTGTACATATTGTGGATATTTATATGCTTGTGTTAGCTAATTCCGAGTTAACTTAAGATACTTAAGGAGACCCTTCAATGTATTTTCCACGGTAGAAATATTCATATTGAACACTGAGAAGTAGGTCTGGCGTTTGAACATTGCAGTTTGCAATGTGCAGATTGGCCTGTGTTTAACACTGAGGAATAGTGGCAGCAGATAAAAATTTTCAGCCTCCTGCTGTAAACCCATGCTGGTGAAAGTAATCAGAACAAACCGAATTTGAAAAAGCACTCCAATTTGTGGAAGATGTCAATGTTTAATCGATTAGTTTTCTTCTGATCTGTGACAAAACCAAGTAGAAAGTATTCTCTGAAAAGAAGGAAGATTTTGGTTATAGCATATGTATGCCTGGTTTATAGCACAGAATTTCTGAACTATAAGCCACAGGGGCTCCGTAGTCTTAACCTGAAAGCAGCTGATCTGTGACTGGAGGAATTAACAAAGCCTGGGAACTGCCAAGAACCCATTGGCTGGGAAGCCTGAGCTCCTGGGTGCTTGGTCACTGTTTGGCTCAGGTTGACAGGTGAGGAGAAATCAGGAAAAACATCTAAAAAAATCACACCATGTTGTTGGAACCCTTGCATTTGTACAAGTTGGCACTTTCAGATAAAAAACCATTCTTGTCTGAAATTTTCCAGCAGTCTTGTTTGAGTGAGAGCTGAGTTAGGTACAATCCAGCACTGCAGTGTAAATTAGCACAGTGTTTCAAACACAGGTATTCTGGTCCCTAGACAAAAGTAACATCACATGGTGTTCTATATGATTAAGCTTAGTTCATGGTGTGCTTGCCATTACTGAAGTACTAGATCATAGACCCATAGAAGAATTAGGGTTGGAAAGAACCTTAATATCATCTTAAAGTCCTGTGGGTAGGGACGTCTAACCCTAGACCCATGGTGTGTCAGTCTGCTTTCCCTGCTCCTGATATGACACTGGAAGATAAAAGCCCAGTGCTTGGAGGCAGATGCCTGTTAATCCCTTACAAAGGCTCAACTCCAGAACTAGAAACTGTGTGATTGGGTCTTGCAGTAGGATATGTGAGAGGTGATGGGTAATGATCCAATCTCATGAAGAAGTAATGTATATACAAATTTATTTTAAGTACTTTCCTCCTTATAGTGGCTAAAAGACAAAGAGAGTTCGCATAAAGACAGGGACAAACACTAGCTCTTTGTAATGTTCTTCCAGTCTTTGTCTTTCCAACTCAGTTTCCAATTTCTCTTTGATTTTTTTTTCTATCACAAATTTGTCACTGCTGCTGGCAGTTAACTTCCCTGATGGTAGGCAGGAAGCTGCTAATGGGGAAACACCTTTCTCTGTGTTGGTTAATTTTTCACCAAGGGGTTATTTCCTCAGATAGGAAACTCAAAGGAAGTGAGCATGTTGAGAGGCTGGGAGGAAATGGAGAAAGAGAGTCTGAGATGGTCTGCCAATGGCACTGCAGCTGCTCCATCCCTTACACAGTTTAGATTTTAGGGTGATGATGCCCCCAAAACTTTAAGCAATCAAGCAAGCAGGAAGAGGTTCTGCCTGAGGAGGGCAATTGTCTTGGTGGCATTAGTGAAAACAAATTGAGCTGTGAGAAGGAAAATGGTTAGATTCTCACAAGGGCAGCAGAGACTGGTAAATGTGCAAGGAGAGAGGGGAGTGCCCCAGAAAATCCTTCCTGCCCATGGGGTTGCCCCTGTTAAAAAAGAGCTTTCACTCACATAGAAGCCATGTACGTATTTATGAGCTCATGTGTTATACTACTATTGACCTTGATTTTTCTGATGGCTTTACATTGGCTCCTCTCTTCAGGGGTAGAGGAGGCTCTTTGGAAGCAGTCAGGTACAGTGCAGAGCCAGAGTGAACCCATGTTTAAGTCTGACTTTGTGACTTTACGTCTTTGCTGCATATAAAGCCTACATGGAGAAGTCTGACTTGCCACTTGCTATTGCTGTATGATTTAAGCGTGCCAAAGCAAACAGTGCTAACAAACAGGAGAGCAGGCTGGGTCTGAAAGCAAACTACCTATCCCAGTACCTTGCTGTTCAGAAAGGGCAAAATCCAGACAGCTGATTGACAAAAGGCATTTCTCTCCAATATGAGCTGAAAGAGACCTTTCCCAGGCTGAAGCTACCATAACTGACACAGGAAGACCAAACATAGCTGCCAGTAGAGAACAACAGGACATGCATGGTCAGCCTTGCCTGTTGTGTGTTCTCTGAGTTAGTCTTTTTGGTATAATTCACTAATACTGACCTGTGAGCTAGGATTTTGACTATCACGTTTGAAAAAGGATAAATTATGCAAACCATACATTTTGCTATTTATGGACTTGTTGGAAACAGCTGAACTGTTCTTAGGTATGCAAAATATGAGGGAAAAGCTTCTAGTTATTTTTGCTGTATTAAAATTCCTTTAGAAATAAGGAAGTGAAGAACACACAGGAATCAAGTAACTAAAAAGTAGAAAGCATTAAAGAATCTATTTATATAAGTGTTTTTATGTATTTTTATTTATAGGTAGCTGCCTAACTGGGTTAATTTTAGTTCAGCTGTGTATTCATAAAGCTTTGTCAGGATGTGTAGTATGGTGTATTATTTTTAGCCCAGGGTAAACCAACAAGTTAGTAAAAATCATTCTGGGCTTCCCACTCTGACGTGTTCCGACTTTAAAGAGGGCTGGGGCAAGGAAAGGCGCAGACTGATTGCTGCAGTCTTCTCCAGCTATTATCTCCCTCCCTGACTTTGTGATAGCAGAGCAGAAAAGGAGTCCATGAGGGAGAGGGTGGAAACTCATTCCTATCAATACACAGCAGACATGGCTTGCAGGACTTGCGTGGTTGCTGCCTTTAGCAACGTCCAGAAAGAGGTCAGGGTGCTAAGTCAGTAGTGGCATGGGTACACAGGAGCGCTTAGGAGAGCTTCTCAGGGTGGTCTCACCTTGTACCTCCTAGTTATACCCCCAAACCAAGGCTCTCTGTGCTGCTCTGTTCTGACAGTGATCATTTCTGAGCGA